>SJYC01137125.1:0-38239 GCA_006408675.1 Madoqua kirkii
CGACCTAGGCAGAACCTGTTAGAGATTTGCCTCCAGTCTCCAGAAGCCCCTCGCTCCCTGGTCATCCCCCAGCCCACTTCATAGACCCACCAAGCATCTCGGGACAGCTCAAGGGGCATTGGACCTGTGCTTCTCACTTGGGAATTCACCCTGACTCCCCCTAATAAAAATCAAGGGGAACACCAAACCAAACCAAGACACTTTGCCTTCTAAAGGTTGTATACCAAGTATGCCTAGATAAATAAGCCACTTTTCTATTCCTAAAGATGGAAGTAGTAATGGATACTATTTATTGTTTGTATGTGGTAGCTTGAAGCACACCACCGTCCATTTATTTTTAAGTGTAAAATATATGTGTTTGTTTCAGCAGCACTTAAAAAAGCCAGTGTCTGGTTACACATTTCAATCTTAATTAATTGACTTAAAAATGTTATCTCCAGTGCCAGCTGTACCCTATTTAATAAAAAAGGTACTATATCTGTACATTCTTGTTTAATGTTAAAAGGGCTTTTTTAAGTTTACAGTACACATACTAAGTGACTTGAGGGACGCTTTTGTGTTGAAATGTTAGTAATGGCTGCAGGCAGCAACCCAGAAACACTTAAAAAGTTTTTTTTCTTGGGAAAAATTCAAGCACTTCTTCCTTCTCTCTTCACTCTAACCATTCAATGGGGCAATTTATGTGTCTTAGATCAAATTTGGCCCTTTTTCAGCCTGAGGGTTAAATTTTGCTTTTTTTTTTTTTAAATCCTTAATTTGCACTGAGTCACGTGCATGATTTGTGATTTCAAGATTAAAACAAAGCCTTACTGCTACTATGGAACCCTGAACTGGCCAGCACTATACTTTCTTCAGGTTAAAATGACATGGTTTACGTCACCAATATGGCCACTTTTTTAAAGAACAAAACAACATAAAAAACCTGTTTTAACCTGTGTCAGAGTTCCAGATTAGGTACCAAAGATTTTTAGATTTTTTTGTGAAATGACACCCAGTTTAGAACTCAGAGATTCAACAGATTAGCTGTGGTTCACACTTCAGGCTGTCTTACCCCCACCAGGACCTTTTAAAAGTGAGCAGAGAACTGCACACCCTTAGGCCCCATTCATTGTGGAATCAGAGGGGTGGAGATGGGTGTGCTGGCTGAAAGAGTTACCTCCATTCCCAGGAGAGCGACTGACTCAGAGTCTAGGGGAATACATGAAAACAGCAAAGCATTAGCAAAAACAATAATTATACCTATGACATTCAAAGGAACCATAATAAATAAATAAAAGATGACTTTTTCCAAACCTTGAATTTGTTGTTCTTAAAAAAGATAATGCCTTTGAAACGTATTTTCTATGTGAGAAGTTTTTAGATGTTTGTTTACTTCATGTTTACAAATAACTGTTTGCCTTTCATGCAGTACTTTGAATATTATCAGCCAAAACCATAACTTACAGTCATTTCTTAGGTATTCTGAATAAAATTCCATTTTTTTTGGATATGCTTTACCATTCTTAGATTTCTGTGGAACAAAAATATTTGTAGCATTTTGTGTAAATACAAGCTTTCAATTTTTATTTTTTTTCCAATTGCTGTTGCCCAAGACTTGCTTTCGTGCACATATTGTACAAATTCTGCTTTGTGCCACAGGTCATGATTGTGGATGAGTTTACTCTTAACTTCAAAGGGACTATTTGTATTGTATGTTGCAACTGTAAATTGAATTATTTGGCATTTGTCTCATGATTGTAATATTAATTTGAAGTTTGAATTTAATTTTCAATAAAATGGCTTTTTTGGTTTTGTTATGTGTGTACACGGTTTTTTCTCATCCGCGGCTGCTTCTCTTGTCTGACGCCTGCTCTTGTCTGCACCTGGGCACTTATTGGTCATAGGACTTGCCAGGGCGGGATGAGAGCAGAGATCCTATATTATTGGTGAAAGGAAAAGCATCTTGGTAAGCGCGCTGGATTCTCCTTTGGACCTAGGTTCGACCCCTGGGTCAGGAAGATCCCCTGGAGAAGGGAATGGCTACTCACTCCAGCATTCTTGCCTGGAGAATCCCATGGATAGAGGAGCCTGGCAAGCTATAGTCCATAAAGTCACAGAGTCGGACACAACTGAGCGATCGACACAGAGATGGGTGGGTGAAGAATCTAGAAGTGCGCTCACTTCCCTATCAGACTGTTGTCTGAAGGAAAGAGTGCTCACCCCACTCTTGGGTAAAGCCCCTTATTCCAACCAGGGCACCAGTCAGGCTGGAAAGACAGCAACCTCGATGGTTCCATGATTCTCCTCTCCAGGCACATATATAGGGCCAGCAGTGAACCCTTGACAGTAATCACAAGAGCTGCCCAGCCATAGGGGGTTGATCTGTTTTTCCTCCTCACGTCTCTTTGGGGTTCCTAAAAAGAAAGTCAACCAAAGACCAGGATGAGTAAAAACGGACCTTGGCCTGGGGAGCTCTAGCCTCAGAAAAATTCTACTGGTAGTGACCTTAACTCTAGTTTGGAGACTTTTATTCTGGGCCACTGTTTATTTTTGGTAAGTCCCTCCTCTGCAAGAGGTCGAGGGCCTGGGTTAGTGTGGTTGCTTTCTTTCTGTCCTGTGCTGTCTGTATGCTTGGCTTATCACACTTTCAGGGAGAGACAGGGAAACCTCGGTACCTACGAGCATGACCACTGGCTGGGGGCCCATGTCAAGCTACGAATTAGAGGCTGCCTTTCAGATCTGCTCATTCTTACCTCTTTGGCTCTCTTTTCTAAAAGAGCTTAGCAACCGCTCATTTCTAAGCCTAGGAGATATCCTAAAAGCACTTGGGGTGAACTTAGGCCGGGGAACTTGTTTGCAACTCTTTGAGGATGCATATTTATTTATCCTTGTAAGTTAAACATCTGTGTGACTTTAAAAGGCATTGCACGGGAGGTAGGCACGGTGGCTCTCTTGGCCATTCCAGCCTTGTCCAGTGGCAGCAGAGTTTAGGGTGCATCGTTGTCCTCCTCGGGGGTCTCAGCTTCTTGGTTTATGGAAAGGTACTGGGCTAGACTTTGGTGCTATTGACATTTCAGGCTGGATAATTCTTTGGCGTGTGTGCGGGGAGCTGTTCTGTGCAATAAAGGATGTTTATCAGCATCCCTGGCTTCTACCGGCCATATAGTACAGCAGCTGCCCAGTCCTGATGGTGAAAAATGTCTCCAGACATGGTCAGATGTCCCCTGGGTGGGGTGGGCCCGGGGTGAGGTGCAAAATTGCCCTGATTGAGAACCATTAGGCCAAAGGCTCCAACTTCTTAGGCATTCTGTACAGAACCAGTGTAAGAAGACATTGCTTATTTGAACAGGAGAATCAGGCAGGATACCTAGGGACTTCCCAGGGAGGCATTCCCATCACCCCCTCTCACCACCTCACCTGATGGCACCCTGAGGTCTGCATGTATCAGGAGGTGGCTCCTGGCTCTCCCTTCTGCACTGCCTCCCTCCTCCCCGCTTCATGGGCCACGTAGCCCTTGATCAGCACAGCTGTGGGGCTTCGCTAGGACTGGCCGGCTTGGCTGCGTTCATCAGGGCTCTCTGTTTCTCACTGGAAACGACCGGCGGAAGAAGAAAGCGATTTCTCCAGTGTTTTTGACGCTTCGTGCCCCCTGCCCCCCAAATATTGAATCATCAGACATTTCTTAGAGAGTGGGTGTTTCCTGTTAACTCAATCCCAGCCGAGACCAGCCCCATAAACACCTCAGCTCTCTGTCACAGAGTTTATTTGGCTGGGAAATGGGTATTGCCATGTAAACAGGAAGCCCCCTGAAGTTATTATCTGCAGATGCGGTTGAAGAGCCACATGTTTATATTTATGGGATTTGAGAACAGTCTGAAAAGGCCAGGAAGGAGGTAGAGGAAGCACTCCTCGTTCACTGGGAGGGTAGGACCCGCACGATCTTCGCTAGCTGATTTTTCAACCCCTTTGGAAGCGGGTGGTTAATTGCACTGACCCAGCCAAGAGCCAGGGTAGAAATGGAGGTACCAGCTGGTCTGATGTAAGCAAATAACCCTACCTAGATGATCAGGTTAATGGGGGTACAATCCAGTTTCAGTGTCTGTTGCAATCATTTAAAGCTAGTTTAGAGACTTGCCCTAGGAAACAAGGTTTTTTCTTTTTTGATTTGTTGGGTTTTTTTATTTTGGTTGTGGGGTGGTTTGTGATAAGATTGCTATTTTGCAGTCTCTGAGTTTTTCTGAGGGAAGTCAACTGACCACCTCTGTCTCAGTGAGCTCAGGCCAGCTTCCCTGTGAGACCACAGGCAGATTCATGCTCCTCAAGTCAGCTGAAAGGGCCTGGGAAAGATGTCTTCATGGGAAGGTCTGCACCACCTGAGCTCTCTGGGGGTTGGTGCAGAGAATGTGGGGTGGCAAGGCAGCTGGCTTCTCCCTCGCCCTGTGTGACCTGGCCACTTCTATCCCTTCTCCACCACCTCTGCTCTTCCTTCCTGGGCTCTCTCCTCTGGCCTGGAGAAGATGCTGAAGGAAGGCCAGGTAGTAACCAATACACGGATAGGTCCTTATTTAAATTATGAGCTCTGGGCAAAGACAAGGGCATTTCCTTGCTCCCTACCAGCCTTTTTTTTGTAGTCCCAGGGCTTCTTAGCAGTAGCCATTCAGTTGTGAGGCTTTGAAAATGAAATTTAAAAAATAATAATTCATCAAAATTTAGCCTAGGATCCACTGCAGATGTGAAGGGGGAAAGGATGGAAAGAGGTGCCAGAGCAACTTCTCAGGGAAAGATGAGGCTCGGTGCACACACAGATGCCCCTTGACACAGCATCTATTTGCCTCAGACGTTCTTGCTCCTGAAAATTCTGGAAAAAAAAAAAAAAGCACACCTTCTTCCCACAAGCAACTATTCTTCCTCAAATAGGTTATTTAGAAGGGACTGGGGACACCGGCCGCCTCCCTGAGATGTGAGAAGCACAGTGATGCGGGCGACTATAGAAGGGCTATTACTCATTTTTGTAAAGCATTTTTATTTACAAGCGTTCCGTGATTCAGCCGGCCCTGCTGTCCTGACAGACATGCTCAACCAGTTGGAAAGCAGAAAGATCAAATTTCTAGAAACCCACTAAACGTTTACTAAAACTTACCTTAATTTTGTTTTTTTATGATCTTGTTGCGATGATGTCTGACCACTCGGTGGGGTTTTCTGCAAAACCTACTTTATGTCTTAGCATCACAGAGCTAGCTCACTTCGGATTGCCATGCTTTGTCCTCGGTTCTGTGTCACTCCACAGCCAATAGGAAGGGAGGAATACCACCCCCCCCCACCCCAGAGATACCATCCTTATGGAGAGATCAAGACCATCTAGCAGAATACTAGGAAAAAATCGGGGCCGGGGAGGGCCAGGGACAAGCTAAAGAACTTCCACACAAGCCCCTCAAGAACTAGTTTTGTCTTCACCACACAGAAGAGGTCAGAACCACAATTGCAGCCAGGTCTCATGTGGCCCTGTTCTCCTACTACCTTGCGGCATTTCTCTCTGAGAACCCAAAGTCCCAGAGGTAAACCCGTGCAGGGAGGAAGATGGAGTAGGATCCATGGAGTCAGGAGATATAGGATACAGTGGCAGAGCCGGAGCGGGGTTTTGAGAGATGAGGGTACCAGCAAGTCCCAAAACACAAACAGACAATGCTTTGGTTTAAAAATGCAAATGTATTATTTAAAAACCCATGTGATGTGTGTAATCGTGAGAGCCTTGATACACTGGCTTTATGATTTAAATCTCCTTGGGCATCCTTTCCTTCTTAAATTAGGCCATTTATTTAAATAACTGCTTCCATCTTTGACAGTGCAACAACTCTGGCCTGTTTCACTTTCTGTTTCTCTGTGAGTTTCTCTCTATTCTTCTGCCCCCAAACAAGAGGAACCTTTTGTGGGACTTGTGATAGACAGACTCCGGTAATGTCTTAACCCGATTCTCTTTTTCCTTCACAGTCATTTAATATTGAAATCTTGAAAATCACAGTGACCTTTCTCCTTTTTAGCCATGTGCCCAGAGAGTCTTTCTGGGTGTGGCTATGAGGGTGTAGAAAATCCAACTTCTTATCAAGATCTTATTAGTGGTTTTACAGATGAGAAAGGCAGAGATTATTACTCACTGTAATCCTCTACCACAACTTCTGGGGCACACTGGGAACTCAAACGGTTTAGGAGAGACTTCTGGACTGACTTTCACTCTTCTCGAGCATCCAGGAGGGATGCAAGGCGGAACTTTAGCAAGGAGTTAAGTGGTTAATAGGAACTCAGGTTTGTTTTTTTTTTTTATTGGCTAATAAAACCTCTCAGGGTTTTTCATATTGTATGGTTCCTTCAGGCTTCTAGCCCAATGCTTAAAATAAAAAGCAAAAGATGAAAACAACAAAAAAGCTGGAGTCTGAATACCCATGCAGCCCCAGTCTTGTTTACTTTTTCATTTCCGCAGTTGTAAAAAAAAATTTTTTTTCCTCTGGTAGTTCAACTTTATCACACTGAAGGAGCCGGGCAGTATTTGAACAACTCCAGCGATTCCTGCCTCCCAGTGAAAGGAAAAATTACGCTCTGTCTCTCTGTTTCGGGCCAGAGGAGACCACGATGCGGATGACAGATGCATGGGGAAATTTCAAAATGAAAGCCGGGGATGAGAGTGGCGGGGAGCAGGCTGAGGGGAGAGCAGATACTGAACTGAAACCAGCTCTGGAATCCTGAATGCAAATATCTCTGTCCATTTCTTGCCAGTGGTGCTGTTCTCCCAAGGGAGCAGGATGTTCTTGTTTTTAATAATAGCCAGACCAGATGCTAAATTCTCCCCGGCAACATGCTGGAGAAGTGAGAAGGCAAGCAGCTGATTCCTGTTAAGATGAACACCAGGCAAATAAGCCAGAAAGTATGAGAATGCTCTGGAGGTTTTCGCTTTGTAAACCCCCGTTTGGCAGAAAGATCACAGAATCTGAGTTGAAAACACAGTGTGTCCTCCTGCCCCGGTGCCTCCTCCACTCTTGCTGCCTGCTGGGGGCCTTGCTGCCTTCTGGCCATCCTGCCCTTCCCTGAGTTCCCCAGAGCACCGGCTCCCAGGTCCCCCGAGAGGGAAAAAATCGGAAGCCCCGTGCCCTCTGGCTTTCACTGACTGTAAAAAAAAACAAAAAAAAAAAACCTCATCAACAGGAGGGATTTTTTTTTTTTTTACTTGCTCCTTGCCGTAGAAAATAGTGAAATCCTGAACCTGAGCCAATGACTTTAAAATGGCATCTTTGTTCCATCTTTTTTGCTCTCTTCTTCTCCCTGTCAGAGTCCGTCAAATCTCGCAGTTCTTATTTTGTTTTAGGGTCTGCCACACATGGAAGATGCTGTTTTCTTCTTTCCCAGGGAGCTGCCAGAGCCGCTGTGGGGCTCAGCAGGGCTGGGCTGACCACAGCAGACGCTGACCCGGCTGCACACTGAGGCCGGCTCTCGCCACCCAGGGTTCTTCCCGGAGAGCAGGGGTGCCTGGTGCTCCCTGACTGTCTCTCCTTGGGGCTTTGGGCCCAAAGTCTGCAGGAGTGAGAGAAGGAATGGATGTTAGGAGCAGGTAGAGAGGTTCATACTGGTAATCAGGTCCCCAGAGTTCTCCTGGGCCTTCCTTGGTGGCTCAGTGGTAAAGAATCCACCTGCCAATGCCAGAGATACAGGCTCAATCCCTGGGTCGGGAAGATCCCCTGGAGAAGGGAATGGCTACCCACTCCAGTATCTTTGCCTGGAGAATTCCATGGACAGAGGAGCCTGGCAGACTACAGTCCATGGAATGGCAAAGAGTCAGACATGACTGAGCCACCAAACAACACCAACAAAGTCCTCCTTACGGCTTTTCTTCTTTGTCCCATCATCCTGCTAATCCCTGGTACTTCCTTTTCCTGATTGCTGCTCCCTCCCCTGCAATGCGGACAGGACACCCTAGCTACTGTTTTCTTACTGTTTTCTTCCTCCATAGCTGTCTTTGCAGTTTGTTAGGCCCAGACCTCACTAGCATGACCATTCCAGGGAGAAGGCAATGGAGACAGAAGATGATTTACCTCTTTTCCCTCTTGGGATGGCACTGAAGGCCATTGTTTTAATTTCCTTCTGGGGAGAAGTCATATTTGGTACTGATAACCTGATCAAATAAGAATAATTACAAGATTTAATTTTCATCTCACACTTGACTATGCCCTTGGTGCTTGGCTGAATGTTTCATGAAACTATCTCAATCTTCCCAGCAACATAGGAAGAAGATAGTACTGTTTTTTATCCCCATTTTACTGATGAGGAAACAGGTTTAGACTTGCCCAAGTTACACAGCCATTAAGACTCAAGCCTAGCTAGATATGTATGATTCTAAAGACTATGTCCCTAAGCTAAAATTTTAGACACACTCTCCTTTATCACCAGTGGAGAAAATAAATGACTTAACGAGATATGAGGAAGCATAGCAAAGTGTCTATAGCATAATAAATATAAAACAGATTGATTCTATTATGGTTACTCTTTGTGACCCCATGGACTGTAGCCCTCCAGGCTCCTCTGTCCATGGAATTTTACATGTAAGAATACTGAAGTGGGTTGCCTTTTCCTATTCCAGGGGATCTTCCTGACCCAGGGATCGAAACTACATCTTTTATGTCTCCTGTACTGGCAAACAGATTTTTTATGGCTCAGTGGTAAAGAATCCACCTGCAATGCAAGAGATGAGGATTTGATCCCTGGGTTGGGAAGATCCCCTGGAGCAGGACATGGCAATCCACTCTAGTAGTTTTGCCTGGGTAATCCCACAGACAGAGGAGTGTGGTGGGCTACAGTCCACGGGGCTGCAAAGAGTCAGACATGACTGAAGCAACTGAGCATGCACAAGCATTATTGTTATGCCTAATGACTAAATTGATTCTCTTAAAATGTGTCTATAAGGATTCTAAATAGTTTGACTCTCAATACAGCTGGGCCCCAAGTGGAACGCTTTTTAAAAAATACTCTTTGGACATTAAAAAAAACGTTGCTCTTTCAAAGTAGTCTTTTTAAACTTATTTTATAGACTAATTTTCTACTGAACATCATGGCTAACTTTGGCAATTGGCTTATCATGGGCTCTTCCCTGGAGGAACTCAGAGACATCACTTAGCATAAAGGATAAATTTAAAATGCATGGGCACATTCAAAACAGAAATGTTCACTCACCCCCAGCCTCAACTCTCAATCTGTGATCTCTTCCAAGGTCTTCCATTTAGGTGTGTTGAGTTTCATGTTAATGTTGCTGCTGAAAAAGGTATTAATGAACCTAATTTGGCAGCATTGCCCTCATTTAACAAGAGAAAGGCCCAGACCAAGAAATTCCTGTCAGCTTCAACTCTTGCCTTTCCAAGAGTGGCTCTGGGGTGCTTCTCGCCACCTGACAAAGGGGCAGCACCCAGGTTGCCCATTTCTGAACTGGCATCACTAAGAGGCAGAACTGATCTTGGAGGCCTGAGGTCTGAGTTGGGATACTGATGTGTCCATGGCTTTGTGTACTTGTACAGGGGCCTATAACAGCCTGAGAATGGAATGTCAGTGTTTTCTGCCCTAAGTCATCTCAATCAAACTGTCTTAAAGCATTTTACAGACTATTTCCTTACATCTATTTTATGTGGAATTAATATCCCATTTTCCCGAAATCCCCAAGAATAAAAAGGCCTCTTTCCCTATCATTCTCTCTGCCTTATTTTCTTTTTTCTTTCTGGGAATATTTATTGAACACCTACTATAAGCAGAGCAATATAGTGGAAGGCTCACCATCATTACAAAGCATGTTGGCAAGCATCTCTGTTCAATTCATCCATCCCAATAAGAGATGTTTGTCATGCCATTCTCTACTTAAGCAAATTCATGAATGTTTCAGGTTGCCGAAAACAGAGATTCAAAAGTTTAAGATTTATTTCTAGAGAGAATTTAGATAGTTCTGATTTCTGCTTACAGCCAGTTTCATTTCCACTTCCTAAAATACTCAAGTATTTGTAAGATACTCGACATCTATTTTTAGTCATACAAGCCTTTCATTTCCACCATAATATATGGGAGAGTTGGTGTTGAAAAAGAGGGGGCAATCTGCTCTTCCATTTTCTCTTTCCTATTGTCACAGTCATGCAGCTGCACGAAGGGGTGGAGTGACGTATTGAAAGGGGGAAGTGGAGGGACTTCCCTGGTGGTCCAGTGGTCTGGATTCTGGGCTTCCACTGCAACGGGCTCCAGTTCAATCCCTGGTCAGGGAACTAAGATCCCATGTGCCCTGCAGCACAGCCAAATAAATAATAATAATAATAATAATAAAAGAAAGGGGAAAGCAGTAAGTGGCAAAAAAGATCTGAGTTCCAGATCCCTACTAACCAAACGTGTGACCTTGAACAAGCCACTTAACCTCTCTTGACCTTCTCCTGAAGTGTAGGCAGTGATATATTACCTTCCAGATGGTCTGCTAAGGTTCCATGCAGCAACTCTTACCTATAGATTTGGAGTGGCTTTCAGAATGGAGAAACTGTGGGGAGTTTTAAGAGGCAGCTAGAGTCTGACTAGCATTAAGAGAGATAACGAGGTCCACTGTTCCTCACAGAATTGGACAAAGTGGCCCTTTTGTAGAGGATTAGGAAATGAAATCCCAGAGAGGTCAAATCACTTTTGCAGAATCATGCTGTAGATGGATGAGGGGACGTCAAGAGTTGGAATCTATTTCTAAGAGCAGTTCTCAAGCTCATTGCCTGGAAGGGACATTTCCCTCCTTTACTAGAGTAGCATCTTCTGCGTTATCCTTTCATTAAGCATTTGTTTACTTTTCTACTTTTTATGAACCTGTTTCCATTTGTTATTAACTTAAACTGATTCTGTTAAAAATTTCTTATACACATGTGAATTAATTTACAACGTACGAATTCCATACCATACTCCAGCTGTTGTTCAGTCGCTAAGTAGTGTCCAACTCTTTGTGACCACATGGACTGCAGCATGCCACTCTCCCCTGTCCATCACTATCCCCTATAGATTGCTCAAATTCATGTCCATTGAGTCTGTGATCCTATCTAACCATCTCATTCTCTGCCACCCTCTTCTCCTTCTGCCTTCAGTCTTTCCCAGCATCAGGATCTTTTCCAGCTAACCTTATTGAAAAAGACCCATTATACATGACTTCATTAAAATCATAGGTAAAGATACCAGTCTGACCTAGTGAGAAATTTGGTGTAAGAGGATGAATGTCATTCCTTCCTGAACAAAGATGATCTGGCTGTTGGCAACATGCTTCAAACTGATTGTCCCTTAGTGGACAAGAGGTCCCCTTGTCCTCAGCACTACAGGTAGATGTCATCACCTTGCTGTGATCCAAGGTCTTTCTATTTGCTGTTTCATGCTCTGACTGTAGAGAGGAGGCCACACTCTGGATTTCATTCACATGATATCCTAGCTATCTAAAGTAATTTCTTGAAATTACTAATCTTGAAAAAAGATATTTCATCTCAGTTTTACCTTTTATCTGCTTACTATCTGAGTTACATTACAACTAACACATCTCTCCAATTTTAAAGATGTAAGCAGAAAATCATGCTAGTGGTGCAAGGATGGGAGACATAGGTATCAGGTGTAGTGTTATTAGACAAAACTTAAAATGTGATTAATCATCTAATGCTTGTTTAATGATAGACACTGCCTTATTATGTCTCATGATTGTGAGACACAAGTGCAAAGCCATTTACAGGGCAGAAGGAAGTGGAGGGCTAAGAAGATGAAAAATCTGTAGCTTTGTCCTATCCTTTGCTTGAGAGAACAGTTATTATTTTGCTTCACAACCCCTGATTCTCATCTGGCCTGGAGGGAGGGGCCATTCATTCAATAAACACTGATTGAACACTCACTAGAAATGATGGAACTGACAGTGAATGAGACATACTCTGTGCCCTCAAAAAACTCACCATCTCCTCAAAGAGACAGAGAAGTATGGCTGTAAGTGGCAACGCGGCACAACAGTGCCACAAGCGAGCTGTGAACCAAGGGTTGTTGCTGTTTGGTTGCTAAGTTGTGTCCAAATCTTTGCAACCCCAGGAACTGCAGCACGCCAGGCCCTATTGGGCTTCCCTGCTATCTCAACTGGTAAAGAATACGCCTGCAGTGCAGGAGACCCTGGTTCAATTTCTGGGTTGGGAAGATCTGCTGGAGAAGGGGTAGGTTACCCATTCCAGTATTCTAGGCTTCCCTTGTGACTCGGCTGGTAAAGAATCTGCCTGCAATGTGGGAGACCAGGGTTTGATCTCTGGGTGGGGAAGATCCCCTGGAGAAGGGAAAGTCTCCCCACTCCAGTATTCTGGTCTGGAGAATTCCATGGATGACTGAGCAACTCTCACTCACTAAGCTTCTCTGTCCTTCACTATCTCTCAGAGTTTGCTCAAACGCATGTCCATTGAGTCGGTGATGCCATGCAACCATCTCCTCCTCTGTCACCCCCTTCTCAATGGTAGAGAACCAAGGGTAGAGGAACCCCATACAGGCAGCAGCTCCTGGGAGTGACAGGAAGATGACACTTGAGCTGGATCTGGAAGAATGAGTAATCAGTTCCTTGCTGTTCTGGGTCTGCCGCCGAGCTTGAGTGTCAGCCCCGCGTCCACCTTGCAGTGTGGTACCTGGGAGCGGGTAGGCCCTCACAGCTCTCCAGAAGGAAAAAGAGGATGGATGATATGGCCATCCCAGGCTTGTGGCATTCTGTAGTGTTCCAGATCACATATCCATAAATAAGATAGGAAAGAGGACTTCTTAGAGGCTTTAGAGTGAGGGAGTTGGGTGAGCAGTATCAGAATCTCTGTGTGATACGAGTCTCACTTCAGAAACCATGTTCACTATCAGAATAATTAAAGACCCATGTTATCAAAATATACAGCATGAAGATAAAAGTGTACGATCTTAATGTTTAACAAAAGAAACACCACTATAAGAAACATCGAGGGATGACAGCACAAAATATCAAAATTTCAGGACAAAGTGTAGATATATTTTATCTGATTGCTCAGATAAAATGGATTATTTAACCTCTGCTACCAAGTGGATTGAAGTCTTTTACTTTTTGGGCCATGCCAGGGCATGAAGAATTTTAGTTCCCCAACCAGTGATTGAACCTGGGCTCCCTGCATTGGAAGCACAGAGTCTCAACCACTAGACCACCAGGGAAGTCCTAGACTGGAGTCTTGATGAGAAAGTGAGAGATGATCTGGCACCTGAGACCTTTCAGCATTCAGTAGAGTGACAAGTATAAACGGTTGGGATACGTTTATGCTTTGGAAGAGACCTATTCAAAGAATGTCATGAAGTTATGCTCACGACTGACCCTATGTAAAACTTTAAAGCAGGATTTTGGGATCTTCTCTACCCACCCCTCCAGACCCCTCCTTTGGAGGCCTGCCATGCCCCTGAAAGACCCGCATGGACCCTGTGTCTCTCTGTGAGCCCACACCATTTACCTCTGCCCTCTGGACCTCTTCTTTTATAAGACGAAAATGTCCTGACACTCACCTTTAAGTTGTCAATGTATTTGCATTTCAAGCAAGGGTTTTTTTGGAACCACTGAAACCTCACTTCTAAAGTCACATACCCAGCTCAAAGGGCAGGAAAGTTGCTTGGGATGGTTTTTTTGACATCTCCTGGAGCTGCTGCCTTCCTACAGGCTAATCCCTGCCTTGCCCCATTGAAAGCCAACCCTCATTCTTCTTTCTCTCCCTCTCTTGCCCCAGAACCCTGCCCAGAGGCCTTGAGGTGATAGGGGACCCATGTTCTTAGCCACTGCGGGCTGGAGTGAAAATGAGGGAGAGAGTCCTGGTTCTACCTGAAGCTCACATCAGGGGGCCTTGCATTTTATTCCTGTCTCTGCAAGAGGCGGTTTATTGATTAATGGAACTTTATTAGACTTATTAGAGCAAATAAAACACATGCACACACACATAAATCCTTCTGTACCCCTCCCAAACCACTGGCTGGCGGAACGAGTTCTATTTCCAGCCCTGACATCTTGCCCGTCTGTCATTCTCCGTCCTGGCTGCATCAAGTTCCATTGGGTTTGAGTTTATTGGCGACACAGTGAAGTTTATGTTGTCATAGAAATTAGCCTTGATGGACAGGGATACGGCCAGGGGATCAGGAGAGCTGGGCAGCCTTGTGGTGTTGGCATGACTGAGATGTTAGGGTGCCTGGAACCTTCTCCAAGAAAAATCAAAGCTGGCTCGTTTGCAGCAGTAAACGAGAGCAACAAGACACTCCCCAGGGACAGATGCTGGGACGTGATTGTGAGCCGTCCAGCTCCCATTCCCCCCAACCCTCCTGGTGGCCCCCTGGTCCAAAAATCCTTCCCCGAGCAATGGAGGCAGGGCTGGGAAGCCTGAGGTTAATCCGCCCTTCTGCAGTTCGTGGTTAGCTTTCGTAGGCTCTTGGCTGTTTGACAAAGTTGGATAATAATTCAATATTTCTTTCTGAAATACTTGACCTTATTGTTAGTTTTTGTGACAAGGGGAATTTAAAGGAGCTGCAAAAAATGCAAGTGAGTGTGGCTGAGAAAGGCCAGGGTACGCCCCTGACTAGCGCAGTTTCTTTTCCTGACGTCTATAAAATGTAGGTGAAAACAGGTCAACATTGATGTTGGCAAATGGGAAAACCAGTTCTATTGTTAGCCAACAAGCTTCAGATATGTAAGTCTGGTTCAATCAAAACCATGTTTGTTTTAGACCCTAGTGATGTGCTTTCTATTAAAAAAAAAAGCCTATTTATATAGACACACGAAATAAAAATATTCTTTGACCAGAAGGATTCTTTTCTGAGTATCACAAAGACTTGTTGGAATACAAGACTGCTTTCATTTTCTTCTTTAAAATTTGTAGAGGACACACCACTGCCAGTATCTTCCCTTCTCTTTATGTTGAACCAGCCAGAGCTGTTGAAGATTAAAATCATATATAAAGAAAAATTCTGCATTGCCTGATGTGGGGGCTTCTTGGAGATGGCTGGCTGGGGGCTGAGAAAGAAATGAAGTTATTAGGAGGTCAAACATACAGCCTGCCCCCCAAGATTTGGCCTGAGTCTATCATTGTTTTTATGAGATCCTCTCAAGAGGCTCATAAGACACGTTTGAGCTTACAAAGGAGGAACAGGAGAGAAGTTTAGCCACTTGCCAAATCCAGATCGTGGAGGGTCGGTTAATTTTAGCCTACTGGGCAGCTCGCTGATTTTGCTTTCTCTCTGTCCTAGGAGCCTCTCAAGTCCTGTCCCGCAAGGGACTAGGAACAATCATATAATGTTGAATATGGGCTAGTTAATAGAATTCTAGAAGGATTTACTTTTTTCTTGTGAGATCATTTTTTTTTTCCAACTTGGGGTAAAGTTCGCATGGCATAAAATGAATCTTTCTTTAAAAAATATGTATTTATCTGGCCATGTTGGGTCTTCATTGTAGTGTGCAAATGTGTCATACAGGATCTTTCACTGTGGTGCATGACTCTCTAGTTATGACATGGGGAGTTCAGTAGCTGTGGTGTGGAGGCTTAGTCGCCCTTTGGCATGTGGGATCTTCCTGGGCCAGGGCTCGAACCCATGTCTTCTGCATTGGCAGATGGATTCTTAACCACTGGGCCACCAGGGAAGGTTCCGAATGAACCATTTTTAAAGTGAACCATTCAGGGGTGTTTAGTCCACTCTCCACATTGTATGAGTGCTGCATTCCCATCACCCTAAACAGATACCGTTAAACCCTGGCCACTTTTGAACACAAGTTGGTTAGCTGTGTTCTTGCACAGAGTGCCATCTTAGAGCCTCATGATTTAAACAAGGCTTGACCGTATTTCCAGAAAGGACCCAAGAGGAGAGAGGATTTGCTGTAGGGAGGACTGGAGGCCCTGGGCAGGGCAGGGCAGGGGGAAAGCGGTCAGGAGGGATGTGGGCACAGGGGAGATCGCCTCTGTAATCACTGGGTAACCCGGAACCAGAGACGTTCTGAACTGGAGAAGGTGACCATCTGTTGGGGTAGCTGCTCCTGCCGAGGCTTATTTTTTGTCTCCTACTGAGGTGATGAGCCCTTTAAAATTCTCAGCATTCTCACTCTTTCACATCCCGTGTCCCATCTAGGAGGCCGTTTATTCCTTTAATTTGTCTTGGTCGTCATCCAAGTCTGGCACCAGGCAGTCCCCAGTGGAGAAGCCGAGAGGTGGTTCAGGCTCACCCAGGTTAGGGAGGGAGTGCTCCCCGGGATGCTAACTGCGGGTTGTCTCCTTCAATACACATCATCCTGCTGGATAATCATTTTCAAATGGCAAACAATAATAAAAGCTTTCCTCTATTGCTTCCAAGTGTCAACGTATCTACACAGGCTGTAGACGTGAGTATGTGTGTGTGTGTGTGTGTGAGTGTGTGTGAATTCTCTAAGAAAAAGAAGTTTGGGGGAGCATGTGAGTGTGTTGGAAAGGCTGAGAATCACCTCAGGTTGCTTTCCAAACACTCTACTGGTGGCTAACCTGGAACCGGGATCAGAGATAGAAGAACGAAAGTGTCGGGTGACGTAATTTTTAACCCACACCTGGAGGGAGTCGGCGAGTTCTCTCCTGAGATGGGCCCCTTGTGAACTTAGGGTGAGCTTCAAGCTGGGAATGAGACAGGATGGGGGGATGCCAGAGGCTAGATATGGCTGCTAAGGATGTCTGACTGGATCTTGAAAGGAAAATCCCAAAGTCTTTGGCTGCAGAGCGAGAGTGAGGCTGATGCCCCTGCTCAGGGTGCACGTGTGTTTTGGGTCTACACAGTCTATCTCATTGTGACCCCTTTTCCTGGAGTATCTATTTTCCTTGAAGTGGTTGAGGTAACTTAACGGCTAAGAAATTTCAAACATTTTTTAATGTTAAGATATAGATGAATAAAGTATGGAATGCAATATGAAATTCATAGGAGTTGGAGAGATAAAACAGGACTCTGGAGAAATCTCCTACTTATAATGGGCTGCTGCTGCTGCTGCTGCTAAGTCGCTTCAGTCGTGTCCGACTCTGTGTGACCCCACAGACGGCAGCCCACCAGGCTCCCCCGTCCCTGGGATTCTCCAGGCAACACTGGAGTGGGTTGCCATGTCCTTCTCCAATGCATGAAAGTGAAAAGTGAAAGTGAAGTCACTCAGTCGTGTTGGACTCTTAGCAACCCCATGGACTACAGCCCACCAGGCTCCCCATCCATGGGATTTTCCTGGCAAGAGTACTGGAGTGGGGTGCCACTGCCTTCTTTGGGTCAAATTCAGGCTGATGCCCCAGGGTTAACGGTTTGCTCTCTGCAGTCAGGCGGCCGAAGTGAAAATAAAGGAGGAGTCTGGTGGGTGTTCAGGGCATTTTCCCAGAGGCCTGTGGAGTAGCTGGATCTTGTAGAATTTCCTCCCTGACACCCTGTCCTTGCATGCATCCAAATCCACTCCTCTTACAAATCTTCAGGTCTGCTTCTGTGCAGACTTCCTAGCCATTCTGACTCAAGTGCTCAGTGACACCGTATCTTGTCTGAACCCCATGAGTTTGGTGCTCTAATCCTCTTACATTCTTTTGGTTATCTATGTTTCTGCTTAACCAACAGCATCGCAGTTTAGTGGTTTAGAACAATAGCTGTTGTATTGCTCTTTATTCCGTGGGTCAAGAATGCTGGCAGGGCTCGCTTGAGCTTCCTCATGGCATGGTGGTCCCAGGGTAGTCAGAATTCTTCCAGTCAGGGCTTCTAAGAGGCACAGAAGTGGAAGCTGCATCTCTGTTAAGGTCCACCTTAAAGAGGAGATGGGCAAGGTCACTCTTCCACTGTGTTCTGTTGGTCAAAGGCAATCACGAGGTAGACCCCACAACTCTTCATGGGAAGAGAGGCAAAGCCTATGAGCTTAACCCCTCTGTAGCTACATCCTTAGATATTACAGTTCTCAATGACCCCTCTCAGGGTCCACCGCAGTGGGACTTGGTCAGCACTTGGTGATTGTTTCAGGATTCAGACATCAGCGACAGGTGTGAGAGAAGAGATCTCAGGTGTGTGGATAAGGGGCATTCTGGCCATAGAGAATGGCTTTGTTTACCAAGAGGAGTCCCTAATATTTTGTCATGATATGCTTTTCTGAGTCCTGTAATGACCAAATATATGCCAAATATACTAGGGTCGGGGGACTCTTTATGGGGAAAGCAGAAGGTCACACCACTTAACAGTTCTGCAGGGAAGAGCTGGGTGGCAGGATCCCTCTAGACTTGCCCAGGGCACCTGGGGGCAGTCAGGCTGGAAAGTCTGCCCTGGTTGTCACTCAGAGACTCAGCAAGGGTCCAAGAGCCACCCTTCCAGGAAAGCAGAGAAAGAGGCTATTGTTTCTTGCCACTTTAAGTAGCTGATGACAGTACAAAAGAATGTAGTTAGAACCTTCCCTGTTAACTATGGAGGATTAGAAGCAACTGAAGAACTAGGCTCTTGAAGCCTCTGGGCACCAGGTGTGGGAACCACTGTGGGGGCAGAAAGGGAGGGAGCGTCCCCTGTGGGTGGCCCTATTGATTCTCGAATTCCATCCCTCCACCTCCCAGTGACTGAAACCTTCATCCCACTGGGCCTTGGTTTCCCAACAGGCAAAATGGGGACACTCGTTCTTAGGAATTTTTTGTTGTTGTTTGGAAGAGTAAATAAAATAACCTAAATAGAGGGCCTAGCATAAGTATTAAATATTAACATAGAATAAATAAATATTAACTTCCTTCTCTCCAAAATGTTAGAATAGGGAACTTGGATCACTGAGTCCAATTTGCGAATGACCAGACTGAGGCTTGGACTTGTTAACATGACTTGCCCAGGTTTAAGGATCACACTAGGGTTTACCCAGTGGCTCAGCGGTAAAGAATCCACAGGCAGTGCAGAAGACACAGGTGATGCGGGTTAGATCCCTAGGTTGGAAAGATGCTCTGGAGAAAGAAATGGCAACCTGGTCCAGTATTCTTGCCTGGAGAATCCCGTGAACAGAGGAGCCTGGTGGGCTGTGATCTATGGGGCTGCAAAGACTTGGACATGACTGAAGCGACTCAGCACGCATGCACACATCACACCGGCGCATCCTTATTTCCTCCTCTCAGCCCAAGGCTCTTCCGTGACATCTGAGTCCTTCTAAGGACATGCAGATTTCAGTTGCAATAGCACACTGCAACTTAAAGTGGCCACTTTGCCCTTCATTCTTGGTAGCTTGCCCCATAGGACCCCAAAGAACATTGGGGTAACCAGAAGAGAAAATGCTGGAGAAACTAAATGAGACAAAATATCACCTCCAACACTGGCAAATTTCAACACGAACATCTTATAATTTTATTTTTTTTATTTTAATTAAAAATTTTTTAAAATATCAAAACCATTTTGGATTGGGGTCTAGCCGATTAACAATATTGTGGTAGTTTCAGGTGAGCAGTGAAGGGACTCAGCCATCATATACATATCCATTCTCTCTCAAACCCCACTCCCATCCAGGCTGACACATAACATTGAGCAGAGTTCCATGCAACAGGGCTTCACTGAAAGCTCGGTTGGTAAAGAATCCACCTGCAGTGCAGGAGACCCTAGTTTGATTCTTGGGTTGGGAAGATCCTCTGGAGAAGGGATAAGCTACCCACTCCAGTATTTAGGCCTAGAGGATTCCATGGACTGTGTATAGTCCATGGGGTTGCAAAAAGTAGGACACGACTGAGTGACTTTCACTTTCACTTTCTTTCCAGGCAACATGAAAATCTTTGAATAAAGCCATCCATTGAAATCACATTAGTTAGTCTTTGTTTCTCTACCAATTTCTTTTTATTAAAAAAAATTACTTGAAAGATCAGTCCAGAATTACAATAAAATAAAAAAGAATATGTCTCTTTTTGTTTAGCTCTCCTCTCCTGCTAATTCTACTCCAGACAACTCTTAGGTGGGTCCAACTTTGCCTCTTCTTCCATCAACAACTCCTAGTGGGCTTGCTGTGTAGCCACCTCCCCTTTGCTTCCCCATCCCTTCCTTGAGAGTTAGGGTATTCAGTTTGTATAATTAAGTTTTCCAGAATTCCAGGTTTAGAGACATGGTACTTGGGCCTCATCATCTGTTCAGTTCAGTTCAGTTCAGTTGCGCAGTCGTGTCCGACTCTTTGTGACCCCATGAATCGCAGCACGCCAGGCCTATCCATCACCAACTCTCACTGAACAATAAATCACCCAAAATAATGGTGGTGCAGGAGGCTGATATTTAATTATACTCACAGATTCCAAGGATCAAAAATTAGAACAGGCTTGTCTCCATGGTACACAAGTGGCCTCAGCTGGGAAGATGTGAAGGACTGAGGGGTATCTTCATTCACTTGTTGGTTGCCTAGATTGGGCTGGATGAAGGGTTGTCTGAGCCAGGACCCCCTCTGGGTGTGGGGGCCTCAGGGTCATTGGACTTCTCTTGTTCTTGCTTGGCCCTGAGAACAAATGTCCAGTCAACCTGGGGTGGGGGAGCTGCTTGGCCTTTAATGCTGGGGCCTCAGAATCACATGGTGTGACTTTCACTGTGTCCATTGGTCCTCACGGTCCCAAGTCCACTCAGATTCCAGGAGAGGGGACTCTGTCTCTCAAGGCAGGTGCATTGAAGACCCGGTACCCAGGGAGTTTAAACCATCATGGACAAACGGTGATCCTGCTTCCTGAATAATGAGAGCTCACCAGCTAACAAAGGATTTTGGTGGTGTTTCAGGGAAGAAAGGCAGTCTTAAAGAGATGAGACTTGGACACTTGCTCTCTGGGACATTTTAAAAGATTACAGAGACAGAATAATTAAAAATGGGACTACCTTGGATAATCATGGGGGAAAATATGGCTTTTAAGCAGCTGATTGGACATTTTCATTCTCCACCTGTGAGGAGCAGGGCCACCACCTCTTGCTTTTTAGAGACTAACACCATTCCAGGGGACCCCCAAGCCCTCACCCCAGAGGCTGTGTGGTGATGAACTGGACTTTGTGGTTTTTTCCACCGACAGCAGAGGAAATAGTGAAAGTGAAAGTGAATTCGCTCAGTCGTGTCTGACTCTTTGCGACCTTATGGACTGTAGCCTAACAGGCTCTTCCATCCATGGGATTCTCCTGGCAAGGGTACTTGGGTGGGTTGCCAGTTCCTTCTCCAGGGATCTTCCCTACGCAGGAACTGAACTTGGGTCTCCCACATTGCAGGACGATGTTTTACCCTCTGAGCCACCAGGGAAGGCCCAGAGGAAATAGTAGTACAGGAAAGCTCCCTAAAAGCAGAGCAGAGGGCGTTGTAGCTTCTTTTTGAGGGATGGTTGGGCCCCACCCTATAGCCTTGCCCCCACCTGTGTACATACCCAGAAGGAACATGCTTTGTATTGAATCTGAAGAGGAGTCTTTGAAGCCCTCAGAGATCTTCAGAGCAAAGTGCTGGGTGAGGTCAGGGCATTCAGGAGATCTGAATGGAAGGAGAAAGGGAGGCTGGGTGTGTGCCAGCCGGGTGACCTTGAGGTGGATGCAGCTAGGGGGATGCCCCACTCATGGCCAGGCAGCCCAGCAGCCATGTGGTCCAGGACAAGACACCTGGTTGCTACCCCCATCTCCTTCTGTACCTGGAGTGAAGGGACCATTGAAAAGCTCACAGCCTGCTTTGTAGAGGGCAGTGTTAGGCACCGTGTATCATTCATCTGTTTCATTTACTCTGCTGCTGCTAAGTCACTTCAGTCGTGTCCGACTCTGTGTGACCCCATAGATGGCAGCCCACCAGGGTCCCCTGTCCCTGGGATTCTCCAGGCAAGAACACTGGAGTGGGGTGCCATTTCCTTCTCCAATGCATGAAAGTGAAAAGTGAAAGTGAAGTCGCTCAGTCGGGTCTGACTCACAGCGACCCCATGGACCACAGCCTACCAGGCTCCTCTGTCCATGGGATTTTCCAGGCAAGAGTACTGGAGTGGGGTGCCATCACCTTCTCCGTCATTTACTCTGTGAATCCAATTTATGCTTATGAAGTAGGCTTTATGGTTTCTATTTTATTTTATCTCAATTAAGAGACTGAAGCTCATGAAAAACTGTTATTGTGTAATTGAGAAGTTGTGTCCAACTCTTTTGTGACGTTATGGACGGTAGCCTACCAGGCTTCCCTGTCCATGGGATTTCCCAGGCAAGAATACTGGAGTGGGTTGCCATTTCCTTCTCCAGGAGATCTTCTACACACAGGGATCAAATCTGTGTCTCCTGCATTGCAGGCAGATTCTTTACCACCGAGTCACCTGGGAAGCTCTGACTATCTCTGAGACAACTGGGAAACAAACAAACAAAAAGAATCAATTAACAAAAAGGTAACTTTCCAAAACTAAGTGTGATGGAAGGTACTTGGACAAGGTAAACAATGATAGGCAGTCAGGTATGCATTCGTGATAAGTTGCTTCAGTCTGTCTGACTCTTTGTGATACTATGGACTGTAGCTCTCCAGGCTCCTTGGTCCATGGGATTCTCCAGGCAGAAATACTGGAGTGGGTTGCCATGCCATCCTCGAGGGGATCTTCCTGGCCCAAGGATCTGACCCCCATTTCTTACATTTTCTGCACTGGCAGACAAGTTCCTTATCACTGGGAACTTCCTTCCCTCCTGGGAAGCCCTGCTGCTGCTAAGTCGCTTCAGTCGTGTCCGACTCTGTGTGACCCCACCAGGCTCCCCCGTCCCTGGGATTCTCCAGGCAAGAACACTGGAGTGGGTTGCCATTTCCTTCTCTAGTGCATGAAAGTGAAAGATGAAAGTGAAGTCTCTCAGTCGTGTCTGACTCAATGATCCCATGGACTGCAGCCTACTAGGCTCCTCCATCCATGGGATTTTCCAGGCAAGAGTACTGGAGTGGGGTGCCATTGGCTTCTCCTCCTGGGAAGCCCAGTCAGGTGTAATTATGTGTCAAATTAATATATAAACAACTCAGTTATCCACTTGTTTCTTTATATAGTTTAAAATATCTAGACACTGTCATCTGCAGTGTCTAGAACAGCAGATGACAAAGGCAGATAAACAGTAAATGAGTAATAAAATAAATAACATAATGTCAAGTTGTGCTGAGTGTTTTGCATAAACAAGAAACGAAGAAAGGGGATAGAGAATAATGAGGTAGGTGAGGATTTTGTTTCACATAGGATTGCCAGGACTGATCTTTCTGAAGAGGTCATACTTGAATAGAATCCTGAAGAAAGTGAGTGACTAAGCTCTAACCCCAGGGGAAACTGTTTCAAGCAACAGGAACTATAAGTGCAAAGGCCCTGAAGCAGGCATATGCTTTGTTTTTCTTCTTGCACTCACACAAGTCGATCTTTATCAGATAATACATGTATTGTCTGCTTCTCTAGTTATAATACCCACGCTTGGCTCTAGAAACAGTGAGAAGGCTTATGAACTTGGAGAGTAGTGAGACAGCTGTGAGATGGAAGAGATGGAGCCAGCACCAGTTCATGGACCACCAGTCGTAGGCTGTGATGGACTTTGGACCGGAGAAGCTGGTGGGGATGGTGGATAGAGGCCACGAGCTACTTTAGGCTTTGGTATTTTCTTTTTAAACCAACTTTTAATTTTGAACATTTTCCAATCTTTAGAAACATTGAGAGAACTTTACAATAAACACTCTTCACTTAGTTTGTTCATCAATTCATATTTCACCATATTTACTCCCTCTGTCTTTCTCTCCGTCATTTTAAAGTCAAGTTGCGGATATCATAATACTTCACACCTAAACATTTCATCGTGTACTCCAAAATACAATGAACATACCCATGATCATATGATATACGATCATTTAAATATTAAAATATATTATTTAAATATGTTCAGTTCAGTCCAGTCGCTCAGTCGTGTCCTACTCTTTGTGACCCCATGAATTGCAGCACGCCAGGCCTCCCTGTCCATCACCAACTCCCGGAGTTCACTCAGACTTACATCCATCGAGTCCGTGATGCCATCCAGCCATCTCATCCTCTGTCATTCCCTTCTCCTCCTGCCCCCAATCCCTCCCAGCATCAGAGTCTTTTCCAATGAGTCAACTCTTCTCATGTGGTGGCCAAAGTATTGGAGTTTCAGCTTTAGCATCATTCCTTCCAAAGAAATCCCAGAGCTGATCTCCTTCAGAATGGACTTGTTGGATCTCCTTGCAGTCCAAGGGACTCTCAAGAGTCTTCTCCAATACCACAGTTCAAAAGCATCAATTCTTTGGCACTCAGCCTTCTTCACAGTCCAACTCTCACATCCATACATGACCACAGGAAAAACCATAGCCTTGACTAGACGGACCTTAGTCGGCAAAGTAATGTCTCTGCTTTTGAATATGCTATCACAGTTCGAAAGCATCAATTCTTTGGTGCTCAGCTTTCTTTATAGTCCAACTCTCATATCCATACGTGACTACTGGAAAAACCATAGCCTTGACTAGATGAATATTTGTTGGCAAAGTAATGTCTCTGCTTTTTAATATGCTATCTAGATTGGTCATAACTTTTCTTCCAAGGAGTAAGCATCTTTTAATTTCATGGGTGCAGTCACCATTTGCAGTAATTTTGGAGCCCCTCAAAATAAAGTCTGACACTGTTTCCCCATCTATTTCCCATGAAGTGATGGGACCAGATGCCATGATCTTGGTTTTCTGAATGTTGAGCTTTAAGCCAACTTTTTCACTCTCCACTCTCATTTTTATCAAGAGGCTTTTTAGTTCCTCTTCACTTTCTGCCATAAGGGTGGTGTCATCTGCATATCTGAGATTATTGATATTTCTCCTGGCAATCTTGATTCCAGCTTGTGCTTCTTCCAGTCCAGCATTTCTCATGATGTACTCTGCATATAAGTTAAATAAGCAGGGTGACAATACACAGCCTTGACATACTCCTTTTCCTATTTGGAACCAGTCTGTTGTTCCATGTCCAGTTCTAATTGTTGCTTCCTGACTTGCATACAGATTTCTCAAGAGGCAGGTCAGGTGGTCTGGTATTCCCATCTCTTTCAGAATTTTCCACAGCTTATTGTGATCCACACAGTCAAAGGCTTTGGCATAGTCAAGAAAGCAGAAATAGATGTTTTTCTGGAACTCTCTTGCTTTTTCCATGATCCAGCGGATGTTGGCAATTTGATCTCTGGTTCGTCTGCCTTTTCTAAAAGCAGCTTGAAAGAGCATACCACATGCTTTAGCAGGATTAATAAAATCTACACATATATGCATTAAAATATAATCACAGAACTCTAAGATAAAGATATAAGCTGAATTACCCACAGAGGAGTAACAAGGACTGACAGAAGAACAGCCACAGCAATCAGACAAGAAAAATTAAAGATCAAAATTGAGGACTGACCTGGTGGTCCAGGGGTTAAGAATTTGCCCGCCAATGCAGGGAACATGGATTCGATCCCTGGTCTGGGAAGATTCCACATGACATGGAGCAACTAAGCCCATGTGCTGCAACTACTGAGTCTGTGCTCCACAATTTTTGAGCCTGTGCTCTGAAGTCTGTGAGCTATAACTACTGAGTCTGTGTGCTGCAATTACTGAAGTGTGTCTGGAGCCTGTGCATTGCAACAAAGAGTAGCCCTCACTCACTGCAACTGGTGAGATCCTGGGTAGCAAGGAAGACCCAGGGCGACCAAAAAATGAAATTCATATGGGAAGGGAAGAGGTAAAATTGACTATACATGAAAACTACCAGAGCTAATAAACAAATTCAGCAATGTAAGAATCCGTCTGGAGTGCAGGAGACCTGGGTTCGATTCCTGGGATGGGAAGATCCCCTACAGAGCATGGCAACCCACCCCAGTATTCTTGCATGGAGAATCCCCATGGACAGAGGAGCCTGACGGACTACCGTCCATAATGTTTCAAAGAGTCGGACATGACTGTGCAACTAAGCACAGCACAGCACACAGCAGGATACAAGATTAATATGCAGAAACCTACTGCATTTCTTTATGCTAACAATAAAATATCAGAAAAAAAAACCGCTTAGTTACGTTTGCTTCCTGTGTGCCATGATAAACAGTGATGCTGAAGGTAATTCACTGTGGTCTACCTATAAATACAGAAAGAAAAATTTGTATGTCTGTTACAGTTTTCTCTGAGTTCACTCATCAGTTTTAAGCAAAACAAGTCGCCTTAATGTTATACAAGTGAAGAAGGAAAAAAAAGTTTGCAAAATGATCATATCTATGGACTGGAACTGTCAAATACTTCTGCATATGTGGAGGTCAATCCTTCTTCCTTCTCTTCGACTCCATAGGAAGAAAGGCTGTGAAGAGATCACTTACTTTCAAAGACAGAGGAGAATGAAGTAGGAGAAATTCTCCTTTACAAACAAGAACACACCTGTGCACAAAATTGGGACTTCAGGCTTTGTGACGTGTGCAGCCCCAGGAGGACGCAGGATCAAGGGGCAGAGCAGGGCTGGGAGCAGGTGTGGTGGCATCTCATTGCTCCCCTCACACTGGCTGTCTTGAAAACACTTCATTTAGGGCCTTCCTGGTGGCTCAGGAAGACTGTCCTCCTGACAATGCAGGGGCCATGGGTTTCATCCCTGGTCTGGGAAGATAACACATGCAGAGCAACCGAGCCCGTGTGCCACAACTATCGAGCGTGTGCTCTAGAGCCCAGGAGCCACAAATATTCAAGCCCTCGGGCCCTTAAGCTCAGCAACAAGAGAAGCACTGCAATGAGAAGCCCCCGTACAACTACAGAGAAGACCCTGCTCTCCGCAATAAGAGAAAGCCCACGCAGCAACAAAGACCCAGCACGGCCAAAATAAATTACAAAACAGAAATACTTCATTTAGTTCTCACTGAGGTTCTGGGAATGCTGTGATGGAATAAGATTAATGGCTCCAGCATCTTCATTTCCCCCTCCACGGCTTAGGCAAATTTATTAACAAGGAAAAGCCATAAATCTAGATAGTGATCAGAGAGGGCTTTCCTTCTGTTGTGAATTCTTGTATCTTCCAAGAAATGAGGAAATTCTGCTCTCACTTCCAGTTGTATACAATTTTATCCCATGTTGCTCCCTCCATTTTTTCTGGATGAGATGTAATGATCAAAACCATCTTTATGCAAAAGAAAGCAAACATCAACATGCAGAACTACAGCAAACCAAAAAGCTTCTGCAATCAAAATGAAAAGTCAGTCTACAGAATGAGGCAAGTATTTGGAGACAAGAGGTCTGATATGGTCCCTCAATATTTCCCCCATCCTGTAGACTGACTCAGTGATAAAGACCCCACCAGCAAGGCAGGAGTCATAGGAGTTGTGGGTTCGATCCCTGGGCCAAGAAGACCCCTGGAGGAAGAAATGGCAACCCACTCCAGTATTCTTGCCAGGAAAATCCTATGGTCAGAGGAGCCTGGTGGGCTAGTCCATAGGGTGGCAAAGAGTCAGACATGACTGAGCGACTGAGAACATATGTCTGATAAAAGGTTAATTTCTAAAATATACAAAGAATTCCTACCATTCAATAACAAAAAGACAAAACTATCTGACTTGAAAATGGGCAGAGGAATTGAACAGACATTTTTCCAAAGGAGACATACAAATGGCCAAACAGATGGCAAGATGCTCAGCATCACTAATCATCAGGGAAGCACAAATCTAAACCATAAAGAGATTATCACCAAACACTTGCTAGAAGGGTTATCATCAGAAAGACGAGAGATAACAAGTATTGTCCAAAATGTAGAGGAAAGGGAACCCTTGTGCAATATTGGTGGGAATGTAAATTGGTTCAGCCACTAAGGAAAAAAGTATGGAGGTTCCTAAAAAAATTAAAAGATAATCATATGATACAGCAATCCCACTTCTGAATATATGTCCAAAGGAAATGAAAACTGGATTTTGAAAAGATATTCGCATTCCCATGTTTACTGAAGCATTATTCACAAAAGCCAGGATATGGAGATGACCTAAGTGTCCACTGATGAATGAATAAAGATGTCATATACATATACATATACAAACAATGGAATATCATTCATGGATAGTTCCTAAGGGCATTATGTTAAAGGTGATAAAGCAGACAGAGAACAAATATTGTATGGCATCACTTATATGTAGGCTTCCCAGGTGGTTCAGTGGTAACAGAATCTGTCTGCCAGTGCAGGAGAGGCAGGAGACACAGGTTCGATCCCTGAGTCGGAAGATACCCTAGAGGAGGAAACAGCAACTCACTCCAGTATTCTTGTTGGAAACTTATGGATGGAGGAGCCTGGTGAGGTACCGTGGGGTCACATGGGGTCACAAAGAGTTGGACAGGACTGAACGACTGAGCAGGCATGCATTACTTATATGTAGAATTTTAAAAAGTTGAATTCATAAAAACAGAGAATAAAATAATAGGAACCAGAAACTAAGGTGTGGGGGAACTGGGAAGATGTTGATCAAAGGGTACAAACTTGAAGTTAGAAGATGAATCAGTTCTTCTTATTCATAGAAGATGAAGAGCTAATACATGGCATTGTGATTATGGTTAACATTACTTTATTGCCTATTTTGAAGTTGTTAAGAGACCTGAGGATAAGATGGTTGGATGGCATCACCGACTCATTGGACATGAGGTTTAAGCAATCTCCAGGAGATGGTGAAGGATAGGAAACCTGGTGTGCTGCAGTTCATGGGGTCATAAAGAGTCAGACATGACTGAGTTACCGACGATGGCGAAGAGAAAATATTCTCACCATAAAAAAAACGATAATTATGTGATGAGATGAAGGTGTCAGCTAATACTACTCAGGTAGTCATACTGTAACATATAAATGCATCTGATCAACACATTTTACACCTAAATTAACATTATTATATGTCAATTATATTTCAGCTTAAAGAACATCTTTACAGTTTGAATAATGAGTCGAATAAAACAATATAAAATTTAAAAGGATAAATACAAGCATCTAAAAAGCTGCATATGACAAGGATGGGAGAAACATGACTTAATAGGACCATAACAAGGTAATTTACTGGACAATAAATTCATTATTAATCAACAGTATGATATAAACAAAATCATTTAGAATGTATTAATAAGAATATGGTTTGTAATACAAACTGGTGGTAGGTCTTCTCTGGGCTGGTTAAATGATTACATTCAATTTTGGCCCCCACAACATAAGAAGGAAAGTGGAATTTGCAGAAAATCAGGAAAGTTAAAAAAAAATTTTTTTAATCTCATGAGAATACTGCACTTAGAACACAAGTGTTTAGAGAAGATTCAGATAATCAGAATCAAAATTACCTAGTATTTGAAGTAACATCCAGTAGAAGAAAATGTCCATCTGCTTGTAAGGTCCCTAATGTTAGAAGATGGATTGATAAATAGAAGCAACCGAAAGAGACTTGCTTTCATAAATAGAAAGTCTGTCTGATATTCAGATAAGACCTTAATTTACCTGTGAAGTTAGTATCAAGTCAAGCTTTCTTGGACTTATTCAAGCTAAGGCTGGACATTCTGAAAGAGGTTGATGTACAGGGGCCTTAAGTTTACATGGATGGTTTTACTGAGAAAACTATTCTTAGTTCTAAAGTTGTTATTCTTAAAATGGGCTGCCCAAGCTGAGAACTGTCTTTAAAAATACAGTTGGGAGGGTGATGAAAAACTGTTTTTCTTCTAAATTTGTTCTCTTGTAAATAGCACTGTCAATTCTTGAGTACGTCCTGATATTATTCTTTATCATTTTTGCTTATATATTGTTTCCCAATTGAATTATAAAACTCTTAAGAGGAAGGAAAGAACAATATATTTAATATATATTGGTTTTCCCAGAATTTAGCGGTGTTTTCTGTCAACGCAGATGCTCATGATACTGTATCAGCTATATCTCAATAAAAAAGTGGATTTTTTTTACAATAAAAATACAACACAATAAAGTAAAATAAAATAAAAATGCATATTTTATCCTCTTAGAAACATTCATATCTTATCTTAGGAACCCAACTCGGGGATTGAAGCTGGGTCTCCTGCCTTACAGGTGGGTTCTTTACTGTCTGACCCACCAGGAAAGCCCATATAAAACTTCAGTTCAGTTCAGTTCAGTTGCTCAGCCGTGTTCGACTCTTTGCGACCCCATGAACTGCAGCACGCCAGGCCACCCTGTCCATCACCAACTCCCAGAGTCCACCCAGACTTAGAAATATACAAATGACAATATCCTCCATCCTTCCTGCTAAGTTGCAGTACAATATGGCAATTAAACCATCTTTGGAGTTGGGCTGTGTCCAGATCTTCCCTCTTGTCATCAACTGAATGCCCTTTGGATAGTTATTTAATCTCCTTGTGTCCAACATCTGTATCTGAAGATAATTGTTGATAATTATAGAACATATCAGTTTATCATTACTACTATAAGGGTTAAGTGGATTGAAAATTTAAAATACTTGGAAAAAAATCATCGTACATACAGTAAGTACTTACTTACTTATGTTGTGCTCAAGTACAATGCTTGAGAGCATTGTACATAATGTCATCAACAAGCTGGTGTGGTAAATATTTTCAGGCTACAGACGCTGAAGATTTCTATCACTTCCTTCCTAACTGAGAGATCACTCCACTTTATACAGGGTGGATTGTACTGTTCGTGCGTCTATTGGTTAGACTCTTCCTAGATCAGAGATCTACACAAAGGCTTACTCAGTGAAGAAAGAAAACTAATGGTTTGAATTTTCACTTCACCACGAACACTGTAATTTTTATCACATGTAAATGAACTGAGTCTGAAGTGACTCATAGTATCCACAATCCACTCCTTACCCCACAATCACACTTCACTGTAATTGAAGCCATCTTGTCATGTTTAGTGAAAGCATTCAGTTTGGTCATATAGTTGTTGATTCAGTGTTGAGCCCAAAAAGTTATTTGTTAAATAAGCCAAATTTGTGAGGCTCTTTTTTAGCATGAGGGTGGACAAGGAAGCAATTCACCATATTTATTCCTAGTGGTGATATATTTTCCCTGTGAAGGAAAACAACCCACTCCTCAATTTAAAACTTCTGATAACTACCCTGCTTCAGCTAAACCGGCATATATCTATATAATGGAACAAGCACGACTTATTATTCTAAAAAGGGTGGTATTCAAAACAGCTTTTCCCCCTTTTTTGAGGGGGGGAGAGTTTTGGGTATGCTTTTTTCAAAACTCATATAAACAAAATCATTTAGAATGTATTAATAAGAATATGGTTTGTAATACAAACTGGTGGTAGGTCTTCTCTGGGCTGGTTAAATGATTACATTCAATTTTGGCCCCCACAACATAAGAAGGAAAGTGGAATTTGCAGAAAATCAGGAAAGTTAAAAAAAAATTTTTTTTAATCTCATGAGAATACTGCACTTAGAACACAAGTGTTTAGAGAAGATTCAGATAATCAGAATCAAAATTACCTAGTATTTGAAGTAACATCCAGTAGAAGAAAATGTCCATCTGCTTGTAAGGTCCCTAATGTTAGAAGATGGATTGATAAATAGAAGCAACCGAAAGAGACTTGCTTTCATAAATAGAAAGTCTGTCTGATATTCAGATAAGACCTTAATTTACCTGTGAAGTTAGTATCAAGTCAAGCTTTCTTGGACTTATTCAAGCTAAGGCTGGACATTCTGAAAGAGGTTGATGTACAGGGGCCTTAAGTTTACATGGATGGTTTTACTGAGAAAACTATTCTTAGTTCTAAAGTTGTTATTCTTAAAATGGGCTGCCCAAGCTGAGAACTGTCTTTAAAAATACAGTTGGGAGGGTGATGAAAAACTGTTTTTCTTCTAAATTTGTTCTCTTGTAAATAGCACTGTCAATTCTTGAGTACGTCCTGATATTATTCTTTATCATTTTTGCTTATATATTGTTTCCCAATTGAATTATAAAACTCTTAAGAGGAAGGAAAGAACAATATATTTAATATATATTGGTTTTCCCAGAATTTAGCGGTGTTTTCTGTCAACGCAGATGCTCATGATACTGTATCAGCTATATCTCAATAAAAAAGTGGATTTTTTTTACAATAAAAATACAACACAATAAAGTAAAATAAAATAAAAATGCATATTTTATCCTCTTAGAAACATTCATATCTTATCTTAGGAACCCAACTCGGGGATTGAAGCTGGGTCTCCTGCCTTACAGGTGGGTTCTTTACTGTCTGACCCACCAGGAAAGCCCATATAAAACTTCAGTTCAGTTCAGTTCAGTTGCTCAGCCGTGTTCGACTCTTTGCGACCCCATGAACTGCAGCACGCCAGGCCACCCTGTCCATCACCAACTCCCAGAGTCCACCCAGACTTAGAAATATACAAATGACAATATCCTCCATCCTTCCTGCTAAGTTGCAGTACAATATGGCAATTAAACCATCTTTGGAGTTGGGCTGTGTCCAGATCTTCCCTCTTGTCATCAACTGAATGCCCTTTGGATAGTTATTTAATCTCCTTGTGTCCAACATCTGTATCTGAAGATAATTGTTGATAATTATAGAACATATCAGTTTATCATTACTACTATAAGGGTTAAGTGGATGAAAATTTAAAATACTTGGAAAAAAATCATCGTACATACAGTAAGTACTTACTTACTTATGTTGTGCTCAAGTACAATGCTTGAGAGCATTGTACATAATGTCATCAACAAGCTGGTGTGGTAAATATTTTCAGGCTACAGACGCTGAAGATTTCTATCACTTCCTTCCTAACTGAGAGATCACTCCACTTTATACAGGGTGGATTGTACTGTTCGTGCGTCTATTGGTTAGACTCTTCCTAGATCAGAGATCTACACAAAGGCTTACTCAGTGAAGAAAGAAAACTAATGGTTTGAATTTTCACTTCACCACGAACACTGTAATTTTTATCACATGTAAATGAACTGAGTCTGAAGTGACTCATAGTATCCACAATCCACTCCTTACCCCACAATCACACTTCACTGTAATTGAAGCCATCTTGTCATGTTTAGTGAAAGCATTCAGTTTGGTCATATAGTTGTTGATTCAGTGTTGAGCCCAAAAAGTTATTTGTTAAATAAGCCAAATTTGTGAGGCTCTTTTTTAGCATGAGGGTGGACAAGGAAGCAATTCACCATATTTATTCCTAGTGGTGATATATTTTCCCTGTGAAGGAAAACAACCCACTCCTCAATTTAAAACTTCTGATAACTACCCTGCTTCAGCTAAACCGGCATATATCTATATAATGGAACAAGCACGACTTATTATTCTAAAAAGGGTGGTATTCAAAACAGCTTTTCCCCCTTTTTTGAGGGGGGGAGAGTTTTGGGTATGCTTTTTTCAAAACTCACCATTTGGAAAAATCACCATTTTATGATTACATTAAACTATGAAACATTCAAGAAGTTAACTGTGCATTCAGAGCGAATAATCACTAAGAATAGGATTTGGTCCTCTCTTGGCAGTTAGAATCTGGTTCCATCAGTGAATCCATCCATTCGATTCCTTTTCCTTAGTGATATATGAAGCTTGCTAAAATGCCACATTGTGCTGAGTCAGCAATTCTCTCATGTTCATGTTTTCATACATATTTATTGTACATAAATATGTATCATAACATATAAATCTATGAAAAGACTAGACAATTTTTCCTCCTGTGCTTTCCTCTACTGTTAGAGTAGAGACCCAGAACCTCGTTAGTCCTCTTCCTCTTTCGGCTCATGAGCATTTTTCAGACATGTTGAAAAGCATTAGTTGATGGAGCTATCTAAAACAGCACCTTGTACAGCTCAGCTGCTAATTTTTGTCTCCCAGAGATTCAATCATTTCCATCTGACGGAACATCACAATTTCTACTCTTGTGATTCTGCACTTCTATCAACTTTCCATTTTCTTCTTTTGACTATGATTTTTGGAGTATAGTGTCTGTGGAGTAAAAGAGCTCTGGACTGGAATCATAAAGAGCTGCTGGTACTGGCTACGTAACATTAAGGTCCTTCATCTCTGCCTCTGTAAAATGGAGCATACCTGCTTCACAGGTGCTGCAGCGGCAACAAAATCTGTCTGCAACACAGCAGATCCAGATTCAGTCCCTAGGTGGTGAAGATCCCCTGGAGGAGGAAATGAGAACTCACTCTAGTGTTCTTGCCTGGAAAATTCCATGGACAGAGGAGCCTAATGGGCTACAGTTCATGGCGTCGCCAAGAGTCAGACATGACAGCACACACAGACACACACACACACATATCTGTAATTACAACAGTAATACTTGCTCCTACTTTCATTACCATCAGTCAAATTACTATCTTCATATTTATTTACAAACACACTCCTGATGATTTCCTTCAAAACTGTATGATAGGTTTTTAAAATATAACTGCAAGGATGAGAGATTTACTTAGCAGTTGCCAAGGTTTTCATTCAAAGAATTAAAACTTGGGTGCTTGCCATTCCAAGTGTAGTCTATGGACCAGAAGCATCACACCCCCTGGGAGGTTTCTAGGAAAGAGGATTTCAAGTCCCACATCAGATGTGCTGGATCTGATTTTGCATTTTAACAACACAAAACAATATGGAGACACAAATAACGGGTGTACTTAGAGCTTGGGAAGCACTGGTCAGGCCACACTAAGCTGTGAACTTGAAGCATCGTGGTTGTCGTGTTGAGAAAGTATATTTACAAGAGTCGGAAAGACATCGTGTGTTCGAGTGAAGCATCAGCTGGAAGAAAAGATCACCAAAGGCTTGTTCAACTGCTCCCTGTCAGGCTCATTCACTTGTTTTCCTCTCTCTAGGGCTTTCTTCCCAAAAGACCCTGATGTTGGTAAAGACTGAAAGCAGGAGCAGAAGGGGACGCCAGAGGATGAGACGGCTGGACGGCATCACCGACTCAACAGACATGAGTTCGAGCAAGCTCTGGGAGACAGTGAAGGACAGAGAAGCCTAGTGTGCTACAGTCCATGGGGTCACAGAGAGTCAGACGTCACTGAGCAGCTGGACAACAACAGGTGCATTCTGCTCAGTGTCCCAAAGAACTGTGTGCCTTCCTCTTTGAGCTATGACTTGTCTACAAGCCTGTTTATATGAGAACTGGACTCTGACACCCTAAAGGGTCTCACTTTTTTAGGTATCTCCAGCACCTGGTGGAGGTACTTCCTCCAGGAACCTTTGCAGAACTTCCCAGCCTGTGGGAAGGTGTTGGGCACTGCTTACATTTCTCTGACCTGTAATTCCATATAGTTTTAGAGCTTTGCCATTTGAGAGCTTTTCTTACAAGACTGTGAGTTCTTTTAGGGCACAGTCTAGACCATTCACCTTGGTACTTCTGATACACATGAAATAACACTCATATGTCTCAACCAAGTTTCCACTAAGAACTGGTATTCTGCGAGCTGATGGAGGTCATAGAACCAACCCTCTATTTTACTCTCAGCAAAAGAGTTAACTTCATGGGGAAAATTTTTCATAAAGTTTATCCCGTTTTTTCCTTCTTCACATGTTGACACCTGCTCATGTTTGTGTGTTTTGGAATCTAACATAAGTGAAAGTCACTCAGTTGTGTCTGCCTCTTTGGGACCCCGTGGACTGTAGCCCACTAGGCTCCTCTGTCCATGGGATTCTCCAGGGAAGAATATTGGAGCGGGTTGCCATTTCCCTCTCCAGGGGATCCTCCTCGACCCATGGATCGAACCCTGGTCTCCTGCATTGCAAGTAGGTTCTTTACTGTCTGAACCTCCGGGGAAGCCCATGCAAACTTTAGTTATTTGGATGCTAATATCATCAAAATGAAGCACCATGTTTTCCAGGAATTTCACCACACACAAAAGCTTGAGAACCAGTGAGGTTGTCAGTGTTTGTTAAAAGAGTGAAAAAGAGAAAGAAAAGGCTCTTCTAGTGCAAGTGAGTAGGCAGATGCTCTAACAGAGGCCAGAGTTGCAGGGTTGAAATGAATGGAAAGCTTACTCAATTACTGGGGAATTTCAGAAAGTCTAGAAGACCAGTACAGACAAAGCAGCACTTTTAAAGGCCCAATTTTTATCTGACTCATTCAAGCTTTGCTTTAGTTTAAAACAGCAGCATTAGCTTAGGGGGAATGTTTTCGAAATGGGACCAAAAATACATTATAGTAAGAGCAATTCTGTCATAAACACTGCCTGGTGACAATGAGGCTCCTTAACATGGCCTATTACTGTCATTGCACCATTCGAGAAAATACCAGTGATTAATATGGAGTCATAATGTGTTTACTTAGGAAAGAACTGATAGCACTTTCATCTTTGTGACATATTCATTTTGAGATTCATCAAACTGCTTTTCAAAGAGCAGACATGCTCATTATTTCAATCCACATAAAGAAGACAAGCAAGTTAACAGGAGGAAAGGGAAAAAAGACTGAAAATGTGAAAAGGAAAAAGAACACAGTTGAGAAAACAAAATCACAACATTTAGGAAAAGGGTGTGCCAGAGACAGTGTCTCCGAGTAGAAATTATTCATATAATTATTTAAGATGCTTACACAAGCAGGTATAATTACTATGGAAATTCAACATAGGGCACTGTTTATATATATATAAACATGGTAAACAAGAATAGAGATTAACACATGTGGAAGCATTCCCAAAAGGACCTAAAACATACAAAATATATCTCATTTATGTTTATGTTTCATGTCATATCTCTGCATGCTATTCAAGCTCTTTTCCACAACTAAGCCGACATGGGTTCCCACTGATTTTCTCTTGCATTTCATAACACACCCATATGGAACAATAGTCAACTCAGACATACTCAGCATATGAGGTAGTATACTATCTGTTCTTCCGGAAGCTACATTCTGTATATTTTGCCTTATACTCATAAACACCTAAAAAAGAACTTTAAAATATACAATCAGGTAACCAGTAAACTTGCTCAGAAGTCAGTGTTCTACTCCAGGTGAAAATCTGTCACAGAGAATGATCTGTGGTCATCATTGCTTTCAGTACATTTGCTCAGTCACTAAATTGTGTCTGACTCTTTGTGATCCCATGGGCTACAGCATGCCGAGCTTTCCTGCCCTTCACTATCTCCCAGTTTGTTCAAACCCATATCCATTGAGTTGGTGATGCCATCCAACCATCTCATCCTCTGTCGCCCCCTTCTCCTCCTGCCCTCAATCTTTCCCAGTATCAGGGAATCTTCCAATGAGTCAGCTCTTTGCACCCGATGGCCAAAGGAATGGAGTTTCAGCATCAATCCTTTCAATGAATATTCAGGATTGATTTTCCTTTAGGATTGACTGGTTTGATCTCCTTGCTGCCCAAGGGACTCTCAGCACATTGCATCTATTTAATCAAAATAATGACTTCCCTTTACTGTCTTTAATGTAAGTAATTTCGCAAGCGGATGTCTATTATAAAGTTCAGTTCAGTCTTTTTTTTTTTTTTTTAAATAAGAATGCTGACCTCCAGGAAGTACACAAGTGATGGAATCAATTCAGTCAGCTCTCTTCAGTTACACAGCAAAACATTTTTACTGCTTGCAGGAAGAGTGGGCAGCAGCTATTAGAAAGGCTGAGTCAAGGATGAGGCTCTACTCAGGAGCCCCTGACCTGGCTATTCCCAGTTGCCCACCAAGGACTCTCTGAGATACAGAAAAGAGAAAACAAATGACAGGTTTTATTTTGGCAGGGGGTGGGGAGGTGAGGAACCATAATTATTCTTCACCCTCATATATCCATGGAAGAGCACTAGTAATGAGAGAAACTGTTAATTTAATTTTTAACAAAGACTAAATCTGGGGTGAAAAGTGAACACTGGCAGTAATATCCAGAACAAATCAGAGTCAGGCCTAAATGGATATTGACTAATGATAAATGATAGATGATATTGATAAATAATAAAGATATTTAATAAATGATAAATGATATTGACTTCAAAGTTCTAGGGTTATTATAAAGATATTTAATACTTGTTCAAGTTGGTTTTAGAAAAGAGAGAGGAACCAGAGATCAAATTGCCAACATCTGCTGGATCATGGAAAAAGCAAGAGAGTTCCAGAAAAACATCTATTTCTGCTTTATTGACTATGCCAAAGCCTTTGACTGTGTGGATCACAATAAACTGTGGAAAATTCTGAAAGAGATGGGAATACCAGACCACCTGACCTGCCTCTTGAGAAATCTGTATGCAGGTCAGGAAGCAACAGTTAGAACTGGACATGGAACAACAGACTAGTTCCAAATAGGAAAAGGAGTATGTCAAGGCTGTATATTGTCGCCCTGCTTATTTAACTTATATGCAGAG
>SJYC01137126.1:0-24163 GCA_006408675.1 Madoqua kirkii
GAGGAATTAAAAAGCCTCTTGAAAGTGAAAGTGGAGAGTGAAAAAGTTGGCTTAAAGCTCAACATTCAGAAAACGAAGATCATGGCATCTGGTCCCATCACTTCATGGGAAATAGATGGGGAAACAGTCGAAACAGTGTCAGACTTTATTTTTGGGGGCTCCAAAATTACTGCAGATGGTGACTGCAGCCATGAAATTAAAAGACGCTTACTCCTTGGAAGAAAAGTTATGACCAACCTAGATAGCATATTCAAAAGCAGAGACATTACTTTGCTGACTAAGGTCCGTCTAGTCAAGGCTATGGTTTTTCCTGTGGTCACATATGGATGTGAGAGTTGGACTGTGAAGAAAGCTGAGCACCGAAGAATTGATGCTTTTGAACTGTGGTGTTGGAGAAGACTCTGGAGAGTCCCTTGGACTGCAAGGAGATCCAACCAATCCGTTCTGAAGGAGATCAGCCCTGGGTGTTTTTTGGAAGGACTGATGCTAAAGCTGAAACTCCAATACTTTGGCCACCTCATGCGAAGAGTTGACTCACTGGAAAAGACCCTGATGCTGGGAGGGATTGGGGGCAGGAGGAGAAGGGGACGAAAGAGGATGAGATGGCTGAATGGCATCACCGACTCGATGGATGTGACTCTTAGGGAACTCCGGGAGTTGGTGATGGACAGGAAGGCCTGGCGTGCTGCAGTTCATGGGCTCGCAAAGAGTCGGACACGACTGAGCGACTGAACTGAACTGAAGTGAATCCTCATTGAGGCACTGGTATCTTCATTTTTTAAATGAGAAAATCGTACTTCTGAGAGGTAAGCAACTTGTCTGAGATCATAGAATATATTATTGACAGAACCTCCCCCCAAATCCAGCATGAAATCATCCCACCTCTCCACTGTGACCCCAGAGAGTTGGCTAGTGTCTATTGGTGGATATGACACTGAAAAACATATAACCTAATTAATGCTATAAATGCCTTTAGAGACACACATCTTAGTACTTCAAGGAGAGAGCGAGATGTCGCAGAGTTAGAAATAGCAAGTTCAGGCTTAGTCTTCTCAGTAGAGCATAGTCTGGAATTCGTTGGCACAGCAGAGTGGCAACTACCCAACCAGAACCCTTTAGTTCTGCCTCAGAGTCCTCAGGCATCAGTAGAGATGCGTTGCATCAGGAGTTAGATGAGTCTCCCTGAGAAAAGGTAGGCTCAGCACATTTCCAACTTCTGCTCCAGAGGCCTGCTTGCTCTGACTCTTGCCAGGCTTGCTGGCTGCACCCGTCTTATCTACGAGCCACCTTTTCTCGCTAACGCTGCCACCCAGGGTTTTTCTTCGTTCCTTCAAGCTCTCTCTCTAACTCTCCTATGACAACTATTGCACAGGCCTCTGCCTACAGTGTGCTCCAGCCTATCAGGACTTTTAGATGGAATCAGCAGAAACTGACTCTGGCCGATTGAGGCCTAAGAGGAATGGAAGGTATTGGGTGGCTCCCAGAATTTCCAGGAAGACTGCAATACGAGCTTTGAAGATGAGGGAGAAATAAAGCAGAGCTGGACATATAGAACTTCAAGCAATATTATACCCAGAACCAGCCTGAAGAGGGCTCTGTTGCCTTTGGAAGGGAATCCTAGAGTCGCTGCTCTAGAAACTCAATGCTGCTACCACACGCATTGCCATCAAAAGGAATTCTCAACTCTTCTTCTAAGTCTCACAGTTTACTGCCGTGGGCATATGACTCTGACTGAGCCTGGGTCACATTCCAAAACCCTAACTGCAAGGAAGGCTAGAAAAGAGATAGGTGGGCTTTGGAAAGGCCTGCCCTTTACTGAGACTTGCTTCTTGAGAAGGCATTCAGGAAAGGAATTCAGATGCTAAGCAGCCCAAAGTTCCACCCTTCCCTTCTTTCCCTGCTTGCCTTTTTAAGACTGACTCCTTTATGATTCAGATCTTTGTTAAACTAACTCCTCAGAGAGCTTCCCTGGACCACCTTATCTTAAAAGATCTTCAGTCTGTTGTTACCTGCGCTGGGTTGACACTTTCCCAGTACTTAGCACAGTTGATCATCATTCATTTGGATTGTACAATTCATGAGTACCTTGACTGTATGGCTCACGTGGTTTCCCAGTGGCCATCACTAAGCCTTATACAGATGTTCACGGTAAATAGCTGTTGAATGAATGAATAAATGCAAGGATATTTAAGAAGGCAAAAGAGACTCTATATGCTTAATTTTCTCTGGATTCAATGCAGCTTTACACTGAAGGAGTTGCTACACGTTACACCGGAAATTAACTGAATTACTTGATGGGCCTTCCCTGGTGGCTCAGTGGTAAAGAATCCACCCGCCAATGCAGGAGACATAGGTTCGAGCAGAAGGAAATGGCCACCCAATACAGTATTCTTGCCTCAAAAATCTCATGGACATAGGAGCCTGGCAGGCTACAGTCCACAGGCTTGCAAAAGAGTTGGACATGACTTAGCAACTAAACAATATAGGCACAGTCATAGTCTTATTAATCAGCACAATACTATGTTCAGTTTTGCATTTCCGTTATTTTTCAATTCAGTGGTAATACTTATCTAATTGGCACGTGATCATGCTATGGATTTTTTACTCAGCAGTTGCTGCTCATAATTGGCCACTTTTATTAACTGAAAACATGGAGATTTAACAATACATTTGAAAATGCATATATTTTTCTCTGTAACAAATCAGGTATAATCTTGTGTGCTATTAATGCCAGGGGTTTTTCTTATAGAGAACTTTGTAATTGAGATCCAGACATGGCATTAATGACTAATGACTTTCTGGCTGTGTCAGGAGAGATCATTAAACTTTTCAGGAATGTCTTCCTCACCATTACACTCTTAAGTCCCTTAATGGTGCCTTAATCGGGGCTTTTATTGACTGCAGCAGCTCAATAAATATATTTTAAATTCATCATCTGCTTTACAGGAACAAGTATAATCACTCAGTCGCCGCTTCCAGCACGCTGCCTCCTGGCCCTGTGCCTCTGAACTTTGAACATGACTCTGGTCTAGTACTTCTCCACCGCAAGAATCTGAGACCCTGACATCTAGAGCCTTACAGATATTTGCATTTTCCAGAATGTTCAACAGAGGCCTGGACACACACTAGATTTCCACTGAATGTTGGCTGCATGAGGTCAGTGGCTATTTTAAAATCTTTTTTAAATGTGTCTGTGTTCTATCTCCACACTTGACATAGTGCTTTTAGACACTGTCTACAGTAACTGCAGCTGGCTCCCTGTCTCACCACCCTGGAAAGTCGAGAGCTTATGCTGAAAGGGCTTATTCCTTCAAAATTTGTGCAATATTTTGTGAATGTACTCAAGGAGAGGTTGCGTTTTTCACCAGCCTCTCTGCATTAGAAAATTTCAAAAATTACTATTCCAGAGGCTTCTAAATTTCAAATTGTTTGTTGGAAGTTTAGTGGAGAAAGATTCTATCTACATGCACATTTCCTCTATTTGTATATTCCTAAAAGGGGGGAGGAATAGTGGTAACAGTGATGATAATAATAATTAAAAATGTTTATTGGACACTATGTGGTAGTCACTTTTCTAAATAAGTTTCATGTATTTTTCTTTTTTCTTATGTCATTCTGAAGCCCTATAAAAGAAATGTCAGTCAAAGAATGATTTTAAGAAATGAGCGCACACACATGCAGAGATGCATTTTGGCAAGGACCTTACTATTCTTTGAGTTAGCTTCAAGTGTGAGGATCCATTTACTCTGTTATATATATGTATTTCCTTTTATTTTTCTTTAAGTAGAATCCAAAACAGTGTCAAAATCAATGATTTGACACATCTTAATAATCTAGTCTGGTTGAGAAATTGGATGTAATAGATAATTTACTTTTTCAATTAACTGATGGTTTGCCAATTAATGCCTTAAACCACCTTAATCAAAAAATCTCTATGAATAAGGTATAGAAGAGATACTGACTTCTGGATCTTTCCTAAGTGTGGGGCTCTATTTCATTGTTAATAAAGTTGTTCAGACCACCCTCTTGAATGACTCCTTATTACTTCTACCCCAACTCAGATACTGTCAGAGGTTCCAGAACTGAGGGTAGACTAGAAAAATTAAATCAAGGTATTTTCCCAATGTGAGGCAAATCCCCACGTTTTCCTAATTTCTGTGTTCCCTCCCCTACTAGAGGGACTAGACTGTTAACTAGACTGTTAATCACCACACCTTATAAATGTGCATAATGAAAACCCACTGATTGGAGTTTGGTTCAGAAACTCTTCTCCTGAATACTTTCACCTGTGTTCTATCTCATCCCAACTGAGTCACTGGGTTCCTCTTAAAACTATTTCACTAAGGTGACTTTGACCAAGTTAGATATGAAGAGCATAGTCAAAGACGGTTTCACAACTTTAAACAGCCTAGTGCAATGGGTAGTGGCTTCCTTCTTATGGAATCTGTAGATTACATAATCCCACCCACTCTTGACTCTTGTCTTTCTTTATTACTTTTTATAATCACTCTGTTCCACCTGTTTCCTTGAATGCTGGTGTTCTCCAGGCTTCCATATACAGCTCTTCTATTTTTATGTACATTGAATTCAAGGCATTGTTATCCATATCCATTTTCATTTATCTATACATATATGACTTTCAGATCTACATTTCCAGCCCAATTCCTCTCTTGAACTCCAGATCCACGTATACAGCTGCTTGCTGTACATCTCCATCTTCCTCTCAAGGGGAAGATGGGGATGTACAGTGGCTTGTCAAGGCAAACGTTTCACAAACTAAGTCACAATTTTCCCTCTTCTCCTATATGCCCCAATAGCATCCAGTTAGCCAAGATACTGCCTTCATTCAGCAAAGAGATTCCTTTCTCCTTACCTTACGTTTAAATTGGATGTAATAGATAATTTACTTTTTCAATTAACTGATGGTTTGCCAATTAATGCCTTAAACCACCTTAATCAAAAAATCTCTATGAATAAGGTATAGAAGAGACACTGACTTCTGGATCTTTCCTAAGTGTGGGGCTCTATTTCATTGTTAATAAAGTTGTTCAGACCACCCTCTTGAATGACTCCTTATTACTTCTACCCCAACTCAGATACTGTCAGAGGTTCCAGAACTGAGGGTAGACTAGAAAAATTAAATCAAGGTATTTTCCCAATGTGAGGCAAATCCCCACGTTTTCCTAATTTCTGTGTTCCCTCCCCTACTAGAGGGACTAGACTGTTAACTAGACTGTTAATCACCACACCTTATAAATGTGCATAATGAAAACCCACTGATTGGAGTTTGGTTCAGAAACTCTTCTCCTGAATACTTTCACCTGTGTTCTATCTCATCCCAACTGAGTCACTGGGTTCCTCTTAAAACTATTTCACTAAGGTGACTTTGACCAAGTTAGATATGAAGAGCATAGTCAAAGACGGTTTCACAACTTTAAACAGCCTAGTGCAATGGGTAGTGGCTTCCTTCTTATGGAATCTGTAGATTACATAATCCCACCCACTCTTGACTCTTGTCTTTCTTTATTACTTTTTATAATCACTCTGTTCCACCTGTTTCCTTGAATGCTGGTGTTCTCCAGGCTTCCATATACAGCTCTTCTATTTTTATGTACATTGAATTCAAGGCATTGTTATCCATATCCATTTTCATTTATCTATACATATATGACTTTCAGATCTACATTTCCAGCCCAATTCCTCTCTTGAACTCCAGATCCACGTATACAGCTGCTTGCTGTACATCTCCATCTTCCTCTCAAGGGGAAGATGGGGATGTACAGTGGCTTGTCAAGGCAAACGTTTCACAAACTAAGTCACAATTTTCCCTCTTCTCCTATATGCCCCAAAGCATCCAGTTAGCCAAGATACTGCCTTCATTCAGCAAAGAGATTCCTTTCTCCTTACCTTACGTTTTCTTGTCGTGAGATCTCTTCCAGAGTACCACTCCTGCCTTCTTCCCATCCCTTCCCTTATTTCTGCCTGTAAGAGGAAGAAAGAATTATCTAATTGGTGAGTTTGGGAGAAAAAACATTGGGTATAATCAGTTTCCTTCTTCCTCTGTTCTTTCTTGTTTCCTTTGGCATCCGTGTACTTAAAGAAAGTACACCCTCAGTTCTCTGATGTGAGCTTTATAGATGCTGTGCCCCCTTCTCCAAGGAGAGCAGGTGCTGTTCAGGGCTGTGAGTGACTGACTAGGTAAGGCTGCCTAGTTCAAAGTGAATATGAGCATGCTACAGTGTCCTGCAGCTTTACCAATAATAAGGTGATGTTGTGATCTCCATCTGCCTGAATTCATCTTTCTCACTCTCTCTCTTAAATGATTCTGCATTTAGGTGGAGAAAAAAGGAAGTTATGGATCTATCTCCATAAAAAACAATGCCTTTAAAGACTTCTAGAGTCCCCCATTTCCTTTCCTCCTCTGTATCCAATAAGTTCAAAATAAAAGTTGAGACGTTGCCTAATAAGATTCTATTATTAGAATTAATTTAAAATATGGTACCAGTTAACTCATTTCCACATGCAGTTTCTTATATAAGTGACAAAATACACATTGTTCTCATTCCTGGAAAATATTGTCCTTGACTAGTGAAAACACATGCACACACTCCTTGTAGGCACTGTTCTAATCTCTGTTGAGTGTTTTATGATATGTACCTTCCCTGAGATGAAGTCAGTAGTTACAAATAGCTGAAATCCAAAACTTCGCATGCAAAGATGTCTACCAGAAAGTGAAAGTGAAGTCGCTCAATCGGGTCCGACTCTTTGCGATTTTCCAGGCAAGAATACTGGAGGGGGCTGCCATTTCTTTCTCCAGGGGATCTTCCCAAACCAGGGATCGAACCCGGGTCTCCTGCATCGCAGACAGATGTTTACCGTCCTTAACTGTATAGCCTCAGGGCATATTTATTCTCTAAAAAGTGACTCTGGAGGAAGAGGTAGCTGGTGACAACAGGAAGAACACTTTGCCCCAGGACACTGGGTGGAGATAAGGGAACTCTGGAAAATTGACACCCCCACCCACCACCCCCAAGGAGGGAGACCTGATCCCTTTAGAGAGCACAGCATGAGCACAGCCTGATGTCATCTGTCCACCAGAAACAAGTGTTTATTCTATTATTTGAATTAAAACAGCTTTAACAGGTCATCTGATACTCTCCCTATGATACTCTACCCCTCCACCCTGCTCTATCCTTCTCCACCCCTCTTTCCGCTTCAGGAGGCTGAGCTGCCTAGATCACCTCCTGTGCTCTCTGGCTTCTGAGTGGGTTTGGCTCACAGACAGCCCCAGAAGATTAGAGTGAGAGCGACATCTGGACACATTCCCCTAGTGGCTTCCCTGTAAGGTACGCTTAGCTGCCTGGGTTCCTGGCTAGAAGGCCACTGCTCCTCTCCAGTCAGTTCACACCCTAGAATCTTCTCTCCTCTCGGAATTCTGTCATTCTCCTTCCTCTCCTCTTTCAAGCTTCAGGACAGGACTGGTGGCAGCTCTGCAGCCCTGAGTTCCACGCTGGTTCCTGAATATCACTCATCGTTCTCCCCTCAGTTCAGTTCAGTCCTCAGTCGTGTCCGACTCTTTGCAACCCCATGGACTGCAGCACACCAGGATTTTCTGTCCATCACCAACACCCAGAGCTTGTCCAAACTATGTCCATCGAGTCAGTGATGCCATCCAACCATCTCATCCTCTGTCATTTCCTTCTCCTGTCTTCAGTCTTTCCCAGCATCAGGATCCTTTCTAATGAGTCAGTTCTTCGCATCAGATGGCCAAAGTATTGAAGTTTCAGCTTCAGCATCAGTCCCTCCAGTGAATATTCAGGACTGATTTCAATGGTTATTCAGGACTGGTTAGGTTCTTCCCTAACCCCTCATATCTGGGGAAGTTATGGTCCCTTTGGTAAATGCATTCTCTTATTCTAATTTGAATGTGTCATCTCTTAGTCTACTGACTATGCTTTTTGTTTAATAAAAGTAAATTAGTACACAAATTTCTACATTTGATTGCTTTTATATTCAAACTGTGTTCATAGAATATCACTTTGCTCCTAAATTCATTAAATGAACCAGATTGTAATACTGTTCAGAGTTCTCATGTGTACTAGGCCCTGGAATCTTACTGTTTCTATCTTATAAGTATTTCTCAACTCTATTCCCAGTTCTTCCATTGTCCTCTTTCATCTCATCATACTCACTTAAATTACAAACTGATCTCCCTGCCTCTGTTCTTGGTTTGCCCACCTGTCCATCTTCAAACAGCTACCAAACATGTGTCTCAAAATTAGAACATGTAACCCTCTGCTTACAAATGCATCAGTGATTCTGTTGCCATCAAGATAAACTCCCTAGCCTTTGTAATGTGGGCCCTGACGCAGCTTCTTCCATTTTGCACAGTGGGCAGCTTCCAGATGGGGACTGTGGAAACTGAAGGCAGTAGTTTCCACTTTTAAGCAGTAGAACCTTTCTTCCCCCAATAAAATTTTCTCATAAAACTCAAAGCCCAATACGGAAAAAGATAAGACCAATGTTTTATCATCATTGGAGAAGGAAATGGCAACTCATTCCAGTCTACTTGTCTCCAAAATTTTTGCCTGCTTGGACAGAGGAGCCTGGTGGGCTACAGTCCATGGAGTCGCAGAGTTGGACACAACTAAGTGACTAACACTTTATCAGCACAGATTTATTTTATTCAGTCAGCTTTATAACACTCAATATTTACTAATAAAGTTAATCAAAGAGCACACTTTGGATAAAAACATATACTTGAACTAGAGTGAATGGATGATAGTTGCTATCTTAGTGACGTAAACATTGAAGAAATTTGAATCAGAGACTTACAGTTTTCCTAAATATTATTATATATTGAATTCTGAGTTCTGTGGGACACAATTTGACACTGTTTCAGCATCAAGTTCTTTCTGCAGGGCTGGACTTTCTCAGCCTTAACTGTCTAAAAGCTGCTAACGGTGTGATGTTCTCTGATGTCACACTCCCTTTGTCCTTGCATAGAGGATGTCATGCTCTCTGAGAAAGTTTGGTTCTCCCTGAGTCATTTTATTTATATCCCCACCCAGTCAATGAAAACTTTTCCCTCTAGGACCATCCAACTCTGCTTTACCAACTCCTCTTCTGGGCCCTGTTGTCTCGCCACACAGAGGCATTCACTCTTAACATTTTGGTGAATTTCCCTCTAGTTTTTTCCCTGCATAATTGTTTATAAGTGATCGATACCATACTCTATTTACGAACTTATATTTTTATTTTTTCACTTGCTTTTATAACAAAGGATTTTGTGAGTCTTGAACTATTAGAATTGTAAATCTATAAGGCCCAAAGTGATAAATACCACTATAATATCATTGTAATTCATTCAAAATTCAATGACCATTTCTTTTGTTGTTGTTGTTGTTGTTGTCTGAGGTTTATTGAAAATATTACAGCACAGCAGAAAAGACTCAAACGGCTCCACGCGGTGTTTTGAAGTTCATCCCAACTGTAGGCTTGTGACCTGCAAGTTGAACAGACTGCCAAAGTCCAAGAGCTTCAGCATTTCCTTAGTGTCAGGATCTACTTCAATGATTTCCTGATCCACGGCTGAGACCTCAGGCGCGTAATTGTCTCTGCTCTCTCTCTCCTCCTCCTGCAGCTTGATGGAGATACCTCTCACAGGGCCTCTTTGAACTGCTTCATCAGATGTCTGACGTAGCCTGCGATCTTATTGCGAAGCTTCTTGCTGGGAATAAAGGCGATTTCCTCGCATACCCACTTGTTGGAGTGGAAGCCATTGCCCGGCGCATGTAGTACTTCTCAGTGATGACCTGGGCGCCTTCTTTATGGTTTTGGTGCGAACGCAGCCTATGTTGGCGGGTCCTTAGTAAAAGAGCCAATGACTATTTCTTGAGCGTTCGCCACGGGCTAGGCGCAGCTCTCGGTGCCAGGGAAGCACTAATGCCAAGCAAGACGGAGGCCTGATCTCCTGCACTTTACTGTCTTTACTTTGGTGACTTGATAGTCTGGAATACACTTGAGAACAGTGAAATCAGTGGCACAAATATTACTATTGCTTTGATATTGTGCAATTGTTCAGAGAAAAGCTTCTTAGGCAGTAAGTTAAAACAATGAGGGAGGTGTTAGTGAGACAGTTATGAAAAGCACCCAGTGACAGCTGATGTGATGACCACTGGCCCCAAAGGCCTAGAAGCCAAAAGCTGATCTAACTCCACCTGCTCCTTTATTCCCATTTCAGCTTCTCTGAGATTAACTGGCTTCAAGGCCAGGGAAACAGAAGGACCATGGGATCTACTGCTCTGTGGCTCTGCCTGAGGTCACCCTGAATGCTGATTCAGTTCTCACCTTGTGTCTTCTAGCAACTGACTCTTTTATCAGACCATGTGTGACCTAGTCCCTGCCTACCATCCTAACCCTGGGAACCCCTATTTTGTGTCTCTACCCCGGCTTCTCTCACCAATCTATTAGTTCTCTGAGCCCAGGCCTGTTGAGGGTGAACCTTAGCCCCGTTGGTCACTGTGCCTGGATTCTTATTTCCTGCTGCCACTTCTCCTGGGCAGTGTGAGGACCATCTGCCTGGATCTGATGCTAGCTAGAGTCACGCTTGCTGCAGCCTGCCTGCTCAGCACCACAGATGTCTTTCTGCTGCTTCCAGAAAATATTTAGGGAATGCAATCGACAGTGACAGATGTGGGAGGTGAAAGGGTGGTTTTGCAGGACTGTGGCTGGAATGACCGAAGGATTTGTGGTTTCCATTCAGTGAGATGGTGAACGAGGAGCAGCAGTCTTGCTGGGAAAGATGACGGTCAGTTGCAGACATGCTCAGTTTGACGTACCTGTAGATCTCCGGGATATATCCAGTGGGGAGTTGGATGCGTGCTTTGGGAGCTTGGGGGATAGTGAGAGATATATACATATGAAGCTCAGCACCTGTCAATGACCAAGATTTCTATATTCATGGATAGCTAAAAAGATCACTGAGGAACCCAAAGTTCTTTTCCCATTATACAAATCTGTACATGTTGTTAATCAACAGTTCTGTATAATTAGAAGCTCATTTCTGTGTTAACCACTTTGAAATTTGCCTAAAGTCAGTAAGGTCAAATGTTGAATAAATATTTACTCAAAGAGGGATATTATAGATCAATGCTTCTAACCTGAAAATTAATCAGTCTGGGTCTGATCTGGGCTTTACACAGGGTTGACGGTTGTTTAAGTATATTACTGTGGTTGTTGTCATTCAGTCACTAAGTTGTGTCTGACTCTTTGCAACCTCATGGACTGCAGCACGCCAGGCTTCCCTATCCTTCACCATCTCCCTGAGTTTGCTCAAACTCATGTCCACTGAGTCAATGGACAATTACTGATTGTTGTTTTCCACCCCTACATTAGAAAGACAACATATTCATTGAATATGTAGTGATACAAGATTTGGTTCTACCACAAGAAACTGGATCAATAGAAGTTCTGGGGGAGAAAGACTTCTCCTTGCCACATTTGGGATGAGGGTATACACTCCTGTAATGCGGCACTCATAATTCTCGTTACAGTTAATGGAAGTTGCAGGTGTGTATCAAGAGGCACACAAGCCTTGCTGTCTCTATCAGAAAATGATTCCTTTTGTGTTGATCTCCTGGCTGTGTTTTCATTCTGCCTTTTAAAACCATTACACCTAACAGAGTTTTGAGTGCATTATAGGTAACTTTAAGAAGCCATCATTATCTCCTCTCTCTTAACCACATAATAGGGGGTAGAAAAGTGAGAGCACAGTATATACACCACGCTGAGGAGAAGAAACTTGCCTGGAATTTTTGAACCCTCAGCCTTTTTCTGTAATGCTCTGCGGTGAATCAGTCTTAAGAGCTCCATCATTCACTAGGATATGTACTTCCTGCCAAAGGTTACCAGATTACAAAAGTGTCCTCAGCTCAGAAGGGACTCATAATTCACCATCACCTTATTTTGACACTAAGAGAGAAAATATGTGCATCAAGACAAGTAGAGAAAATAATGGAAAAAAAAAACCCTATATTAAGTTAACAGTGCAGCAAACACGCCAAAGGGAAAAATACACACTAGAACAATAATAAGGATAATAGAAAAGTAATGCTGTTAAATTATGAGGAGGGATTTGCTGGTCAGCTCATAAACACTTCCCTGATGCACAGTTAGTTTCTTAAAGAGCTTCCCTTAGGCATGAGAGGAAATGGGAAAGTTAAGATAGATCTCAAAGTTGGAAGAAAACAGTTAGTTGTGCAGTTTCTAAAAGACAAGGTCAGATACATTTCCTGAAGGTAAAGTGGAAACATTTAGAAATATTAAAAACTCAAGTGACTTGGAAGGAATCGTTAACATGAAAAAGCTGAGCAGTCTCAAAGCACAAAGGCAGGATGGTGGAAGTATCAGGAACGCAACCAAAGTGAAATCTTATAGGATCTATGAATAACATGAGGAAGAAAGAAGAGAGATGCAACATTTATGAGAAGATCCCAGGAAATACATTCTTAGCCTGCTAAAAAGCTCACAGGAATGTACATATTAAGTTTCAGTATATTTCATTTTAGCAGAGTTATAATCAAGCAAGTGACATTTACAGAAAAATAATAAAAGAATAATTATCAGAAAGTTTTGTATATCACTAATGTTGGTCTTTTTTACATCATTTCATAAACTTTGTATGATGAGGGTGCACACCACGAGGTGATAAACACTAGAGTTGACTACCTGGGGAAGACTGGAGTCCCCTGAATTTTTAGTGATACCTGGATCACTGAGTGACACATTTTTAACCCTTTCAAATTCCTTCCTCTTCTGATTTGGGTGTTACATCTTTCTGATGATTTGTAAGTTAACTGCAACAATTTAATATGCTACTCTATTCTTCGCTTCTGTATTGAATATAGTCTATCTACAGTAAAGAGGACCGTACTTAAGGTAGAACTTCTTTTCACATTATATAAATCCATAAGATTCATACAATTTTACAGTGTATAATTATACAATGAATTTTTCATATATAAATTTGCATAACCCTCCCACACCACAGTATGGAAAATTACCAGCACCCCACAAACCTCACCATTTCCTCTTCAAGGCAATATCCCCATACTCATAGCTGGTATTCTGATTTATATCATAAGATTAGTTTTTCTTGCTTTAAATTTTCATATAAATGAAATCCTGAAAGTATGTTCAATATGTTACTTTTCTAAAATTTTCTGTATGTTGGCATATTGAGTTCAAGTGTAACTCTAGATATGACTGTGTTCAACAAATGCAATTGTAATCTATTTTATATTCTCTTACAAACTATTCTAGGCAGTTTTAAAATGCAAGCTTCTCAGCTCTCCCCCTAAAATAAAAAACTCCTTCAGTACTAATATTTGCCTGATTCCTCCTCAGTCATGCCAATTTAAGAATCAGGAATGGCATGGTGGTTTGAACTAAATAATATCTGGAGTACTGATCTTTTCTCAGCCATTACAATGGCTTTTTAATCAACACTGATAATGTTTTTTTTTAAGTGTTAAAAATGAAATGAAATGAAATAAAAACTTGTGTGGGTTTTTTTTTTAGAGTTGTTGTCACATGTTACTTCTTTAAAAAAATTCAAATGGGCCACAGAACAAAGTCTTCATTTTACCCTAGATATCTAACCCTCTTTTCTAGACATTCATTATTACTCACTTCTTATGTATCCTTGCAAAAATAGCACACACATGGATGTTTCTTTTTTATAAAAATGGATTAATTCTACACAAATTATTCTGTATTTTGTTGTTGTTCAGTTCCTAAATCATGTGTGACTCTTTGCGGACCCATGGACTGCAGCAAGCCAGGCTTCCCTGTCCTCTCCATTTCCCGGAGTTTGCTCAAACTCATGTCCATTAAATTAGTGATACATCCAACCATCTCATCCTCTGTTATCCCCTTCTCCTCCCACTCTCAATCTTTCCCAGCATCAAGGTCTTTTCCAATGAGTCAGCTTTTCGCATCAGGTGGCTAAAATATTGGAGCTTCAGCTTCAACATCAGTCCTTCCAATGAATATTCAGGACTGATTTCCTTTAGGATGGACTGGTTTGATCTCCTTGTAGTCCAAAGGACTCTCAAGAGTCTTCTCCAACACTACAGTTCAAAAGCATCAATTCTTCAGCACTCAGCCTTCTTTATGATCCAACTCTCACATCCGTACATGACCACTGGAAAAACCATAGCTTTGACTCTACAAACCTTTGTTGGCAAAGTGATCTCTCTTGTTTTTAATATGCTGTTTAGGTTGGTCATAGCTTTTCCTCCAAGGAGCAAGCATCTTTTAATTTTGTGGCTATAGTCACAGTCTCCAGTGATTTTTGGAGCCCAAGAATATAAAATCTGCCACTGTTTTCACTTTTCCCCCATCTATTTGCAGTAAAGTGATGAGACCAGATACCATGATCTTAACTTTTTTGAATTTTGAGTTTCAAGCCAGCTTTTTCACTCTCCTCTTTTACCTTCATCAAGAGGCTCTTTAGTTCCTCTTTGCTTTCTACCATCTTAGAGTGGTATCATCTGCATATCTGAAGTTGTTGATATTTCTCCTGGCAATCTGAATTCCAGCTTGCATGATGTACTCTGCATATAAGTTAAATAAGCAGAATGACAATATATAGTCTTGATGTATTCTTTTCCCAATTTTGAAACAGTTCATCCTTCTATGTCCAGTTCTAACTGTTGCTTTCTAATGTGTAGATACGTTTCTCTAGAGACAGCTAAGGTGGTCTGGTATTCCTATCTCCTTAAGAATTTTCCACAGTTTGTTATGATCCACACAGCTTTAGTATAGTCAATGAAGCAGAAGTAGATGTTTTTCTGGAATTCCCTTGCTTTTTCTATGATCCAACAGATGCTGGGAATTTGGTCTCTGATTCCTCTACATTATCTAAATGCAGCTTGTACTCAGCTCAAGAATGTGAAATTCTCAGTTCATGTATTATTGAAGCCTAGCTTGAAAGATTTTGAGCATTATCTTGACAGTATGTGAAATGAGTGCAATTGTGCAGTAGTTTGAGCATTCTTTGGCATTGCCTTTCTTTGGGATTGGAATGAAAACTGACCTTTTCCAGGCTGTGGCTATTGCTGAGTTTTCCAAATTTGCTGACATATTGAATGCAGCACTTTAACGGCATCATCTTTTGGGATTTTAAATAGCTCAGCTGGAATTCTATCATCTCCACTAGTTGTTCATAGTAATGCTTCCTAAGGCCCACTTGAGTTCACACTCCAGGATTTCTGGCTCTAGGTGAGTGAACACACCATCATGATTATCCAGGTTATTAAGACATTTTTTGTATAGTTCTTCTGTGTATTCTTACCACCTCTTCTTAATATCTTCTGCTTTTGTTAGTCCTTGTTGTTTTCTGTCCTTTATTGTGCCCCTCTTTGGGTGAAATGTTCCCTTGGTATCTCCAATTTTCTTGAAGAGATCTCTAGTCTCTCGCATTCTATTCTTTTCCTCTATTTATTTGCATTGATCACTGAGGAAGGCTTTCTTATCTCTCCTTGCTATTCTTTGGAACTCAGTATTCAAATGTGTATATCTTTCCTTTGCCTTTAACTTCTCTTTTCTCAGCTATTTGTAGGGGCTCCTCAGACAACCACTTTGCCTTTCTGCATATCTTTTTCTTTGAGATGGTTTTGGTCACCACCTCCTGAACACACCCCTGTCTATAGTTCTTTAGGCACTCTGTCTACCAGATCTAATCCCTTGAATCCATTCATCACCTCCACTGTATAATCATAAGAGATTTAATTTAGGTCATATCTGAATGGCTTAGTGCTTTTCCCCATTTCTTCAATGTAAGTCTCAGTTTTGCAATAAGGAGTTCATGATCTGAGCCACAGCCGCCTCCAGGTCTTGTTTTCGCTGATGTATACAGCTGCTCCATCTTTGGCTGCAAAGAATATAATCAATCTGATTTTGGTATTGACTAACTGGTGATGTCCTTGTGTACAGACAGCTCTTGTGTTGTTGGAAGAGGTTGTTGCTAGTACATTCTCTTGGCAAAACTCTGTTAGCCTTTGCCTTGCTTCATTTTGTACTCTAAGCCCAAACTTGACTGTTATTCCAGGGATCTCTTGACATCTTATTTTTGTATTCCAATCCCCTATGAAGAAAAGGACATCTCTTTTTTGGTGTTGGTTCTAGAAGTTCTTGTACATCTTCATGTAACCATTCAACCTAAGCTTTTTTGGCATTAGTATTTGGGGTATAGACTTGGATTACTCTGATGTTGAATGGTTTGCCTTGGAAACGAACCAAGATCATTTTGTCATTTTTGAGATTGCACCCAAGCACTGCATTTCAGACTCTTTTGTTGACTATGAGCGTGACTCCATTTCTTCTAAGGGATTGTTGTCCACAGTAGTAGATATAATTGTCATTCGAATTAAATTCACCCATTCCTGTCCATTTCAGTTCACTGATTCCTAAAATGTCAGTGTTCACTCTTGCCATCTCTTGCTTGGCCACGTCCAATTTACCTTGATTCATGGACCTAACATTTCAGGTTCCTATGCAATATTGTTCTCAGAGTACTGGACTTTACTATCACCACCAGACACATCCACAACTGGGCGTGATTTCTGTTTTGGTCCAAACTCTTCATTCTTTTTAGAGCTATTTCTCTACTCTTCCCTAATAACATATTGGATACCTATTGACTTAAGGGACTCATCTTCTGGTATCATATCTTTTTGCCTTTTCATACGGTTCATGGGGTTCTCAAGGTAAGAGTACTGAAGTGGTTTGCCTTTTCCTTCACCAGTAGGCCACATTTTGCCAGAACTCTCCACCATGACCTGCACATCTGGGTGGCCCTGCACAGCATGGCTCAATGAGTTACACAAGTCTGTGATCCATTTTGGTTAACTTTCTGTGACTGTAGTTTTCATTCTGGAAAGTCTGTACCTTACTTTATTTTTAGGTTTTATTTATTTTTTAATTTTTAAATTAATTTAGTTATTTTAATTGAAGGCTAATTACTTTACAACATTGTGGTGGTTTTGCCATACATTGACATGTATCAGCCATGGGTTGTACCTTACTTTTTTCAATTGTAAATAATAATGAAGGTCATTTTCCATTAGCATATAGAGAACTACCACACTAATCTCAAAAGTTTTATGGTACTGCATTCTAAGGCTATATATACCTTTACTTACTTAATCAGATTTTAGAATTTGAAAAACAGATATGCATCCCTTTTTGGGCAGTGATTCTTTAATCACTGAGATAGAAATTTCATGACACTAGGAGATAGAAACTAATTAAAGGGTTTCACACAGTCTCTATTCCCTATTAAGTGGATGGAAATTACAAACTATATCTAGGTATTTCCCACACCTCTTTCAGCTCAGTGCCTGAAATCTAGAGTCATCAGTTCCTCCAGTCCAAAGCTGGCATAGTTCCCTGTGTGAATAGGGCCAAACAACAGCTGAGGGGTTTCCTGTGGTCTTAAGAGAGAGCAGACTCCGTGAAATAATCTTGGTTACTCTTCCAATGAAAGGAGATATTCTGACCTTTTAAAAAAAAGAAGTAATTTCAAAGCTATAAGTTTTTCCCCTTAGGGAACAAGGCAAGTGTGCTCTCTCTCACTTTATTCAACATTGTACCAGAAATTCTAGCCAATGAAATTAGGCAAGAAAAATAAATAAAATATGTATAAATTGGAAAGAAGTAAAACTATCTCTATTCACAGGTGACATAACCTCATAGTGAACAGAAAATCCTAAAGAATCTACAAAAAAAGTTGTTAGAGCAAATAAATGAATCCAGCAAAGTTTTAGGATGCAAGATGAACACACAAAGTTCAGCTATATTTTATACTCTAGCAATGAACAACCCAAAAAGGAAATTAAAAATTCAACATATTTATAAGAGCATAAAAAAGAATTCAATAATTAAATAAAATTTAATCAAGGAGGCCAAAACCTGTATATTAAAAACCAAAAAAAAGAAAAATGTATTGAAAGAAATTAAAGAAGGAGTCCCTTGGACTGCAAGGAGATCCAACCAGTCCATTCTGAAGGAGATCAGCCCTGGGATTTCTTTGGAAGGAATGACGCTAAAGCTGAAACTCCAGTACTTTGGCCACCTCATGCGAAGAGTTGACTCACTGGAAAAGACTTTATGCTGGGAGGAACTGGGGGCAGGAGAAGAAGGGGACGACAGAAGATGAGATGGCTGGATGGCATCACTGACTCGATGGTCGTGAGTCTGAGTGAACTCTGGGAGTTGGTGATGAACAGGGAGGCCTGGCGTGCTGCAATTCATGGGGTCGCAAAGAGTCAGACACAACCAAGAGACTGAACTGAACTGAACTGAAGATATTCCATGGTCACAGAAGACTTTGAAAGGTCACAGACTGGAAGATACTAAGACAGCAGTAATGAGTATTGAATTTTGTCAGAAGTTTTTTCTGCATCTAATGTGATGATTGTATGGTTTTTATTCTTCAGTTTGTTGATGTGGTATATTATACTGATTGATCCATGGATATTGAAAATACTTGGGATAAATTCTGCTTGATTGTGGTGTATGATCCTTTTAGTATATGGTTAGATTCTACTTGCTAGTATTTTGTTGAGAATGTTTACATCCATGTTTGTCAGTGATATTGGCCTGTAAATTTCTTTCCTTTTGGTGTGTGTGATATCTTTGTATGGTTTTGGTATCAGTGTGATAGTGGCTTCATAAGAGTGAGTTTGGGAGTGTTCCTTCCTCTGGATTTTTTTGGAAGAGTTTCAGAAGGTTAGGTGTTAACGCACCACTGTTTGAGAGAATTAACCTATGAAGCCATCTGGTCTTAGATTTTTGTTTGTTGGAAGTTTTAAAATTATAGTTTCAATTTCAGTATTCGTGATTGGTCTGTTCGTATTTTCTATTTCTTCCTGATTCGCTCTTGGAAGAACGGACCTTTCTAATAACTTGTCCATTTCTTCTAGGTTGTCCGTTTTATTGGCATACAGTTGCTTGTAACAGTCTCTTGGGATCCTTTGAATTTCTGTGGTATCCAGTGTAACTCCTCCTTTTTTGTTTCTAGTTGTATTGTTTTGAGCCCCCTCCCTCTTTTTCTTAATGAGTCTGGTTAAAGGTTTTAAAAAGAAAGAATGGCAGTAGTACTCCCTAAAGCAATATACAGATTCAATACAATCCAACCCGAAAATTTGTTCAGTCTTTTTTTTTTTTTTGCAGGAATAAAGATAACCATCCTAAAATTCATATGGAACTTCAAGGGACTCAAAATAGCTAAAACAGTCTCAAAAAAGAACAGTGTTGGAGGTCTCACACTTTCTGATTGCAAAATATACTTCCAAGCCATAGTAACAGAATACTTCCACGACTCCAGAAGTTTCCTTTTGCCTCCCTGACAGTTAGTTACTCTCTCCAGCCCAACTCAGGCAACCCCTGGCTTGCTTTTTGTCATTGTTTAGGATTCTGCGTGTCTCACAAATATGAGATCAGTACATAGCCATTTATGTCTGGCTTCTTTCACTTAGCATGATATTTTCAAGATTCATTCATGCCATTGTGTATATGAGCAGTTCATTCCTCTTGGTTGCTGAATAGTATTCCACAGGATGAATATATTACAGTTTTATCCATTCATCAGTTAATGGAAATTTTTGTTATTTTCAGGATTGATTTTTCTTTCTTTTTTACAGTAAATTCAGCTGTATCAAATTGTGGATTTCTTTTCATTTATCCTGTTTGCAACTAACCAGAATTCTTGAATCTGTGAATTGGTGATTTTCACTAGTTATGGAAAACTGTATTTTCATCTGAAATTGCCTCTACTCTACTCACTCTCTCCTTCTTATCTAAAATTTCATGAGATGTTTGTTAGACCTACTCCTCCTATCCTCCACGTTTCTAAATCTTTCTTACCTTTTTTTTTTCTCTCCATATTGCATCCTAGATAGGTCCTTCAGGTACTATCTTCTAGTACACGAATTTTATCTTCTTGACTTGTTCCTAATATTTCTAGGTCCCTGGATGGAAAAGAGTACATCATATTCTTATTGATTCATTGATTGCAACAGTAATCATTTTATTTACAGACTCAAATAGACATTCCATGTGTACATGAAGAAATTTAAGAGGGAATATAGCAATCAGAAGTTTTATTGTTAATTTTCATAACTCCAATAATCCAGCTAATCAAGTTTACAACCATGAACTCTGGTGAGAACTGAGTGAAGATTTACAAATCTTTTTATAATTAAAGGCAATTTCTCACATTTTTGACAGTGAGGTTACACTACATTTTCAAATTTTAGATTTTGTATTATAGGTTTTGCTTAAAACTCTATAAGGTGTATTTTTCTAATACTGGTATAAATATTTTAGAAATGTTCACCAAATGTGCAGTGTAATACATAGGTTCACCACTTTTTAAAGTTAGGCCAATGTGGAATCAAATATCTTAAGATATAACACATACAACATTGTGAGCACTGACCAACCAAGGAGATTACATTAAAGAGAACAGCTGGAAGCTTGTCTCTGGAATCTTGAAGGAAGGCCTCAACGCGAACGCTAAAGAATAGGAAACACTACACGTCCCAGCATGCTTTGCGACTATTTGACTACAACCCCCAGAGTGCATTGCTCGCCGAATGCCGATTTCCCTCACAGCTGGGGCTTGTAGTTCTCTTTGGAGCCAATCCGGCGAGGGTGGCGTTTTCTTAGCCGGCCCCAGGCTATTAAGCTTAGTCTTCCAGTTTCGGCAAAGGGGAAACGCTTCGGGTCCTTGGGTGGAGTCTTTGTCTCATCTCTTGGCTACTCCTTTACCCAGGTAAGTGGTAGAGAGGCTGCTCCTCCGCGCGGCCGGGGCCTTGCCTTGCTTTCTGGGAGGGCCTTGGCTGGGGCGAAGCCGTTTGTCTCTAAGCTCTCGCCGTAGCAGCCGCCGCCCATCCCTCTTTGTGTGTTGGGGGAAGCCGCAGAGCTAGTGGCGGCGGCTGTTGCTGGCAAAGGAGAGGGACGTTACAGGGAAGTTGCTGGCAGGCGGACTCTTCCCCATCCCGCCACCGAACAGGTGGGTGGACTGCCCTTCGTCTCCTTCTGTCTGCTGTGTCTCGCGTCGCGCCCCTAAGCGCGGCTTGGCCTGCGGACTGTGCCGCCCAGCCCAGCCCGGCCCTGGGAAGGAGAGGCGGGGTGAGTCAGGAAGGCCGGGGCCTCGACGAACCCACTCCCTTCTCTCTGGACCCTTCGGAGGGGCCCCGAGAAGCCTTGAGGCTCGTTCGAGGCCACCTCCCCAAGACGCCGCGCCCTCTTGGTCCACACCCAGGGGAGAAGTGACTCCTTTACGCCTTGCTCACCCGGTGTGTGTTAGAAAGTACCCAGACGCGGAGATTGTAGCACAAAATTCCTGAGACTTTCTCTTTCTTGGAGTTTTAAGAAAGTGAATGTGTCAGGCCTGGAGGCTCCAGCCTCTCGCAGGTTGAGCGATTCTGTCAGCTGTATGCAATTATTCAATCAGACTGTTGTTGGGCTTTGACTCAAAGTGTGTTAGAGTCGTTCAGTCATGTCCGACTCTTTGCGACCCCAGCATACTTCAAGTGTGTGTGTGTGTTGTATAGCCCGCCAGACTTCTCTGCCCTTGGGATTCTCCAGGCAAAAATACTGGAGTTGGTTGCCATTTCCTTTTCCAAAGGGATAGAATCCTGGTCTCCTGCATTGCAGGCAGATTTGTTACCGCCTGAGCCACCAGGGAAGCTCTACCTTTAAGTACAGTTGATAGTTATTGATGGCATATTTGTGTTTTGCTTCTCCATAGTATTACTATTGCATAGTAGTTTTAGAATTTATAGGAATTTTCTGTCTGACTGCCTGTTTTATCAGATTTCTAGGAGTGAATGCAAAACTGGTAGCAGATTTGCTGTGTCTTAGAGCTTGGCTTTTAATGGCAATCCATGTCCTCTGTTTTAAGAGCCAGAGACATTGTGTTAAATTTGAGCATGTGAACATTAAAGAGTTTACTGAGTGCTAATTACTATAGTCAGCTGTGAATATTTCCTATATACATCTATCTATAATGATTTTCAGGTCCTAGTAGTATATATGCTTCTTTTATTTAAAAGTAGAGTGTACATGTTCTCGTTTGATGACCTTGAACTACATGGCCTTTCAAGACAGTTCTCTTCTTGAAAGACAGAGTTTTGAAAGAGTGCTCCTTTTACCAATTTACTGATGATTGTAAATGATTGTATGCTTCTTAAGGTTGCAAACATGTCTGACAAAAGTGAATTAAAGGCAGAGTTGGAACGTAAGAAGCAGCGGTTGGCTCAAATCAGAGAGGAAAAGAAGAGAAAAGAAGAAGAAAGAAAGAAAAAGGAAGTATGTTTGATTTTTTTTTAAAAGATAATATAATTGGATTTTAAGTGCTTATACTTTTAATACTTTCAGAATAGTTAAAATTCCAGCAGTTGTGACTGCACATATAGCACTCTAGGTGAAAAGCTCAATATACATATTTAGTCTTCGAGGAATATGTTTACTATATAAAGTAAGGGACATCTGCCTTGTAATTACTGATAAAACATGATATACATTATAACTTAGTTTGGACTTTGAGCTTATCTGAATATTTTACCAGTCAGAACTGCTAGTTGTCCGAATAAATAATGGCAAAGAGAAATATAGACTAGATTATTAATTGATTAAGGGATTACTTAATTGATTATCTCTCCTTTGTCATGAGTTGGTCACTGAAATATTTTTACCAGGTAGTGGGTTTGATACTATCATGAGGGTGGGCTAGATACTTAGATCTGACTTTTGCCATCACCATTTTACTATGTATGGCAAATATACATTGACCCTGAGCTAGAGATATTTTGCTTGTTCCTGTCCCTATGAAACCTGTGTAGACAGATTTGTATATTTTTATCTTCAATGTTTTAAATGGCCAGTGTTTAGATAGTTTGTTTCTAAGGTGACATTAGTATGAAGTTTTCCTATGTGATAGCCTGAATCAGGGGCCCCCAACCTCCAGGACCTAATGCCTGGTGATCTGAGGTGGAGCTGATGTAATAATAATAGAAATAAAGTGCGCAATGAATGTAATGCGCTTGAATCATCCTGAAACCATTCTCACCTCCTGTCCATGGAAGAATTGTCTCCCATGAAACTTGTCCCTGGTGCCAAAAAGGTTGGGGACCACTGGCCTAAATAATAGCCAAGACTTGGAATCTCTTAGGGAAAAAGAAAAACCAAAGGTACAATTTATGTGCAGCATTGCTATAATTCTGTAAAGGCCTACAGTTGAAGAATTTTCTAGTTTATTCTGAACCTTTTTGTGATCCATTACTGTAAGAGTGTTGGACCTGTAGGTTAGCTATTTGATTAAAAGCTAAGTGATGGAAGCATGAGTAAGACTGGCAGAACCATTCCAAACTAGTACCTGTCGTCATAAACCCTCCAGAACTGAGAGCAGATTTGGTATTTGTTTTCTAAACGTGGCCATAAGTGGGCGTACAGAATATCTATTACATGATTTAAATCTAATTTAAAGTTTATCAAACATAACAAGAGACATTAAATCAATGCTATTAAACAGTAAGTCTAATTGTTACATATCAAAACAATGTTTACTTGATCATATAGTCTCTTTGGCTATTTTAATGAAATTTTCTGATGACTCTTTTTAGTTAACATGGTACGATAGAATATTATGACTAAAAGAAGTTCACTGCCGATAATTGTATGAGTAATGGTTGTCTTAGCCGAAATAGACTTTTGAGGTGTATACATAAGACTTTTCCCTTTAAGGCTTAAATTTCCCTTGAGATGTTGAGAGTATTGATCTGAGAATATTGAGGGTTATAACTGGAAGATTTTGCTAAAACTGTAAATGGCTAAAATAAAAGTTGGTAAAAATTTCAGTAACAAAAAATGTTTTGTGCCATGCAAGAGTAAAATTTAATTTTATCAAACCATGAAAATAAGACCAATAGTTGATAAAAATAAAAATAAACCTTTCTCCAGATGAATTTTTGACAAACATCCTCTACATAAAGTTGCATACATACAATGAAGACTACATATAGAAGTTTCAGGCACTTGTACTTTTTCAACAAATCAAATTGTTCATTTACTTTGTTATGTCTTAAGTGAT
>SJYC01137127.1:0-17402 GCA_006408675.1 Madoqua kirkii
TAAATTAAATAGAAATTGTACTTTTTGAACATACCTGTTCAGAATGTTTTTGTGAGAACTTCTTGATTACATATAAAAATGAATCAATTTAATACATATCATTTGGAGATTTTTACTAAAACTCTCAGAATGATTTTCATTTAGTGACCATAATGTGTATTCAAAACTAAGCCCACCTGCAAATGTATACAGTGTTAGTATGTTATTTAAAACATATGTATTTTTGCAAATAGAAATGTTTCATACCATATGTAAATTTAAGTTTTAACTTAAAAATTTAGACTGATCAGAAGAAGGAAGCAGTTGCTCCTGTGCAAGAAGAATCAGATCTTGAAAAAAAAAGAAGAGAAGCTGAAGCATTGCTTCAAAGCATGGGTCTAACTGCAGAATCCCCCATTGGTAAGGATAAGATTATATTTGTTAATAAAAGAGAGGCATAGATCTTACTCAGCTCAGATACACATGAGATGAGTGAGTTGATTTAATGTATTTTGTATATCTTTCTTATTTGTGCCTCATAAAAAGCATTAATCTTATAATTTGTTTGGAATTGACTTTTTTCAGATGTGTTAATACAGTTATTTTGTTTGTTCAGAAGGGCTGCAAGACTGTATTTATTAACATAAACCAACTGACTTTTCTTGTTAAATCAATAACTTATTTCGACAGACATTTGAACTAGTTTTCTGTGCCATACTGTGTTAAGCTCAAAGATGAATGTGATTCCTGATCATCTTAACTCTATAATGCTTTCTATAAGTTAAAGAGAGGTATAGTGAATCAAAGTTCTAAAAGTATACTGATGTTCAAAGGTATAGGAGTGGAAGGAGAAGCTTATAACCTTCTACTGTCAGTACCAATAAGGGAAATAATATTGGTAGCTGATTTTGGCAGCAGTTTGACTTAATCTTGTTCTTTTTCTGGGCTCTTCATTTTTATAACAGTACTAGACCAAAAAGCTGAAATAGTAAAAGTACTGAGGACAGTCTTGTTACATATAGACATTAAATGCTTACTTAAAATAATTCTGAACTGGGTGCTGTTGCACAGTATTTTAGTTTGATGTGGCTTTTGTCATTTAGGGACCTAAATTTCAGGGTTAGTTTGTGGGCTAATGCCATCTAGTCCAGAGGACAAATAGCAAGGGAGTACCTGCTGTTTGCCTACTTGTGAATGGTAACATAACAGTCTTTAAGTATTACACCTGTCTTATTATAATTACTATTTCTAAAAAGTTTTAAGGTGAAAAAAGCTGGTTACGTTCATGGTTTGGCTTCATTGTTATTTCTTTCAGCTTGTTTTGCTGTGCTTAGTCACTCAGTGGTATCTAACTCTTTGCAACTTCATGGACTGTAACCCATCATGCTCCTCTGTCCATGGGGATTCTCCAGGCAAGAATCCTGGAGTGGGTTGCCGTGCCTTCCTCCAGGGAAATCTTCCCAACCCAGGGATCAAACCCAGGGCTCTTATCATCTGAGCCACCAGGGACGCCCAAGAATACTGGAGTGGATAGCCTATCCCTTCTCCAAGGGATCTTCCTGACCTAGGAATCAAACTGGGGTCTCCTGTATTGCAGGCATTTTCTTTACCAGCTGAGCTACAGGGAAGCCCTTTCAGCTTATTTGTCTTTTTCTTATTGATAAAATTTGAAGGTTGAAATACTTTAATTTTTATGTCTTTTGTTTGATAAACTTATGTTGCATATTGCAATTTTTAAGGTAAATGAATCAAAACACTTTTATCTTGTTAAAACAGTAATACCCTAGAACCTAAACCAAGTTACTTGTTTGCTGTATAGGCTTTAAGTGATCATTTTTTTTCTGAGCCTTTGGCTTTGGTTTTCTCCCGTAGGATTTTTTTTTTTCTTTTCTATTCTCTTTAAGATTTCAGTTTCACTAAATTCACTTGCTCATATTTCTCAGTTTATGACCCACCTCCATCATCTGTTCTTGAATGTTCTTTAGTTGTGTGTGTGTTTCTCCTTCGTTACCCATCTCCAGTTGCATTCTCCTTCACAGTCTTGCATTGAGTACTGATTCTTGGGTTTTTAACATACATCCTTTTGATCAGTCTGGCATGTGTTGACATTTTTCAAGTTTTTATCTTATCTTGTGTGGGTATGTTTTATGTGCATAAGTGGTATTGTGCTCTGTGTTTCACTTTGTTGTTTCCTTTTTTTCAAAGCAGGTTTGTGTTTGAGATTTACCCATGTTCTTACATATACATCTAGTTATTTATTTCTGACTGATACTTAATATTCTATCATATGCTATATTTTACTTATCTGTTGCCTAGTGGTTTCTTCTATCTCTTTGCTTTGCTTTCACAAGCAGTGTTGCAAAGAATATATTCTTTTCCCTTGAAAGGACTGTGGAAGAGTTTCTCTGGAGTGTATCCTGAAGAATTGGCTTGGTATGTTATTGTAGACTTATATTTTTTAGGTTCCGCTACCACTCTGAAGAATAACTAAGTTTATCCTTCTGCTACCAGTGTGTGAGAAAGTAACTGTTTCACTGTATCCACATCACTTGATATTATCCAACTTTCTAATTTTTGCCTACTTGATGGGTATAAAATAGTATGTCAGAATGTTTTAATATACATTTAGCTGTTTACAGTGAGAGTGACCATTTTTTCATTTATCTACTTTTCACATTTTCCCTTCTATGAATTGCATATTCATGTTCTTTGTCCATTTACCATTAGGCTTCTTTATCTTGCTGTAGGAGTTCCTTGTATACTTAAGAGAGGACTTCTTTGTTTTAGTCTTTTAAAAAATACCTTCTCCTAGTTTATTATCTACAGTATTAAAAAAAAAGTTTTTATTGAAGTATAGTCGACTTAAAATGTTGTGTTAGTATCAGATGTGCAGCAAAGTGAATCAGTTATGCCTATACATATGTCACTCTTTTTTAGATTCTTTTCACATATAGTTCAAGTATTGAGAAGAGTTCCCTGTGCTATACAGTATTATGTATATGTCAGTCCAAATCTCCCAGTTTATCCCTTCTTCTTTCTTCCCCCTGGTAACCATAAGTTTGTTTCCTACATCTGTGACTGTATTTCTGTTTTGTAAATAAGTTCATTTGTGCCATTTTTTTTTTAGATTCCATATATAAGTGATATCATATGTATGTTTTTCTCTGTCAGACTTCATTCAGTATGACAGCTTTAGGTCCATACATTTTGCTGCAAAGTCATTATTTTGCTTTTTTGTGGCTGAATAATATTCCATTGTATATATGTACCACATCTTCTTTACCCATTCCTCTGTCAATGGACATTTAGATCGCTTCAATCATAGTATCTTTTATTGAAACAGAATCCTTCATTTAAAAGTTATTCATTTGACTGCACTGGGTCTTAGTTGCGGCACCTAGGATCTCCTTTGCCTCATGAGGGATCTTTGCTTGCAGCGTGTGGACTCTGGTGCTTGGGCTCGGTAGTTGTGGCACACGGGCTCTGGAGCACATAGGCTCAGTAGTTGCAGCACAGGGCTAGTTGTTCTGGAACATGTGGGATCTTAGATCCCTGACCAAGGATCGAACATTTTAATATGTTTAAATCTTTTATTTTAGTAATGGTCAGATCTATTATAGACAACCCCTCCCCCCTTTTTTGGTCTTCTTTTAAAAGATATCCTTTCCTATTTTGAGAATACAAATATATTCTACATTTTCTTTATTATTTTAGCTTTCACCTTTAGATATTTATGTTACATTTTTTAAATACAGGAGAAGGTAGGGATCCAGCCTAATTTTTCTCCATTTAGGTATGTTTTTTAGGGTTTTTCTGTGCATGCATATAAATGAAATGTGCCTGTAATTTTCTTATGCTGTTCATGTTCCGTGGCCACCATGGTTATGGTTTTAAAATAAATTGGATAGCTTTCTCTTTTGCTGTTTTGTGGAGCAGTTGTAAAAGATAGATATTGTCTGTTCCCTGTTCCTTAAACACTTGGTAGAACTCAACTGTAAAACTATCTTGAGAGTATGCTTTTTGTCCCCAGAGGATAGTGGAGAGCAGAAGTTATTCACCATTTCAGTTTTTCTAATGGTTATAGTCTATTTAAGTTTTTTGTTCTTGTATCAATTTGATTTTTTTAAAAAAATAATAAAGGTTTATTATCACTCTTAGTTTCTGCCAGTCAGGAATTTGGTAGTGGCTTAGCTTGGTGGTTCTGGCTCAGGGTCTCTCATGAGGTTGAAGTCAAGATCAGTCAGAGCTGCAGCCATCTGAAGTCTTGATTGGGGCCTGAGGCTTTGCTTTACCAGCCGAATGATTTGTTCAGTCACATGGCCAGCAGGTTGGCTTCGATTGTTAGTGGGCGGCTTGAGTTCTCATCTATGTGGGCCATTCCATAAAACTACCTGCCTGAGTATCCTTGCAGCATGTCCCCTGGCTGCAGTGTGTTAGCAGTCTAAAGACAAAGAGAGCTGGAAAGAAGCTATCCTTCTTATGACTTACCCTTGGAAGTCGGAGAACATGGCTTCTGCCATTTCCTGTCTTTGGAAGAGAGTCACTAAGTCCAGCCCACATTCACAAAGGATTTTGATATTCTTTAAAATCCCCAACTATGTATGTCAGACTCATGGATCGCCTCATATTTTGAAATGATCATGTTTTTTATTGCCTTTTAATATGTTAATATAATTTATATTATTAGATTTTCAAAGGTATAAGCATGCTTACATTTTGGAATAAATCTGTCTTAGTTATGAGAAAATATTTTTCTTACATAACACTAATATTTAGGAATTCATCTGTAACTCAGAGTTAGGCCTATAGTTTTTTTTCTTTTACTGTATTTTGTCTGGTTTTATTATAATGATTATAGTAATCTCATTAAGTGAGTTGTGTAGTTTTCCACCTTCTGTTCTCTCACAAGCATCTAAAGATCTTTCCAGTATTTATTTGAAATTAGGCCTGGAGAATAAAGGATACAGATGAAAGCATTGGCTGTCAAACTTTCTTGCTAGTAACAATAAAAATAGTTTCTGTATCATAACCTGGATGGATACTTGTTTTTCTTTTCACTACAAATGTATTTATTAAATATTTTTAAATCATAGAAGTATGAAAACACCACTAGAATATTCAGAAGGATTTATTAAAAACATCAGTCTTGTTTTAGCTAAAATGGACTTTTTCCCTTTTTAAAAAAAAAATTCTACTGAAAAGAATTAGTTTTTTTAAAGAAATACAGCTAATAAGACTGCTCTTAGCTTCTCTTTGCTGATAGATTCTTATTTATTTGATCATTTGATTGTTTGTCAGAGGTCCTTGGGAGCAGTGATAGCATGTTAATTTTTTATCCCTGGTGTCCATTACAGACTGGACACTTCAATGATTGTTCAATTATTATAAGGTCATATGTCTTTCCACCTAGTAAGACCAATAAGACCCATCTGATTTAAAAACAGTAACAACAAAATCTTGTTTAAATTTAAGCAAAATGCATAGTGGAAATTGAAATTTGAATATTTCACAAAAGAAATATGGCTTGATTATTTTTTTAATGAAATTTAAGTGGCAAGTTGTAAGAAAGCTAATTTTAGGCACAATTTTCAAGACATATTTTATCAAATGTGGAATTAATAAATACTGATCTCCCGCACCCCCCGAAAAAGTGAATCTTTTTGAATGTGTGACTGTTTTAACCATCTTACAAAGAGATAACAGATTTTGTCAGTTGTTCTGTAGCCTGAATCTGTATCAGTAGGGCATAGTATATTGATTTTATATACTGTGATAATCAGTTTTTTATTAGGAATAAATGAAGCTTGGTAGTCAAAATAAGTATAGCTTCATTTATCTCCCTCTCTTGTAACTTCCAATATTTTAAACTGATTTTTCCAGTTTCATTGAGAAATAATTGACAGATACATCACTCCATAAGTTTAAGGTGTACATCATGATCGTTTGATTTATGTGTATATGTAATATGCATGTGTGTGTGTGTGTATATATACACACAGACACGTAGTGAAAGGATTACTATAGTAGGTATGGTTAATATCTATCATCTCATACAGATAAAAAGAAAAAATTTCTTTTAATGAGAAGTTTTAGGATTTACTTTCTTAAATTTCCTATGTATCATACAGCAGTATTATGTATGTGTTAACTCTAGTCATCATGTACAACATTCCCTAGCACTTATTTATCTAATAACTAGTAATTCTGATTTTTAGATAGAATAGTTTCTGTTATCAAGTCATTTTTTTAGGCTTAACTTAATTTTAACAATTCCTTACAATATTTTAATGCTATAAAATTTTATTAATTTCTTTTAGAAAATTTACCTGTACTCTGAAACATTAAAGAGAATAAAGGAAACATTTAGGGGAGATTAGAGGAGGGATTTAATGCTATCAGAAGAAGAGTCATAGGAAAGGAAGAAATTGATATTTCAGAAAATTAAAGTTTAAAGCACCATCTTTCAAGACAAAAAAGATAAAGTATGAAAACTTAACAGTTATTTAAATGTTAATATTCCAGTCTAGAAACACTTATAGCCACAAGAGGGCATCACTGTGTAGCTTAGCCTTTGAGTGCCAGGTATCAAAGATGAGCTGTTTGGTTATCTCAGAAGCTCATTCCTCCCATTTGTGCTCTGCCAACACTCCCTACATTTACTTTCTTTGGCTGTCCACCTTTTCTGGGCTCTTCCTGGCAAGAGCTCCTTCTTGCTATCGACTTTCTTTGAAAATAATTGGGCTGTGCACCATCCTTATTGATGTCTGTGACTTCTGCATAGTTCTCAGTGCTTGACTCAAAGTTGACTCTGGTTTCTAAATGTAGGTGCATACCCAGGTCCTTTGTGGTTTTAAAATTCCTGGTTGTTTTCTTCATAGACCAGTTGGCAGTGGTGTTAATTTTATATCCTGGGAAGGGAGGCCAAGCTCTAGCTAGTAGGAAAGGCCTTCTTAGTTCGCTTTTTGTTGTAAAGCATCAGTGTCCCAGCCTTCCAGTATTACTTGCATGATCGGTGCAGTTAATGGGGGGTAGATTTGTCTTTCAGTTTACTTCACATTTCTTCCTTGGTTTTTGAAGAAAGGATTAGATATCTCTGCTCTAAACTTCTAAGAAACTTAAATTAATTCATCTATTCACTCATATGTTAATACGAAATCTTTTATTTTGTGCCATTTTTAAAGCCTTATTTTAGACTATATACAGAACTGTACGGTGAAGGTAATCTGACTGAATCACCATTCTAATCATGCAAATCATATTTCAGGTATTTGGCAAAGGCTAATTAATAAAGCTTATGTTATTTCTGAACTGAACTGAACTGATGTTATTTCTAAAGCTGATTGTACTCTTAAACCATTTTTTAAAATGAATTCTAGAATTAAGTCTTTGCTGAAATTTGAGGGGCTATGAACTATTTAGTTTTTTTTTTTTTTAAGCCTTCCTGAGTGCACACGTTTATTCATTTTTGAGTGTTGTTTATTGGAGGCTGGGAGTATAGTGACATTGCCTTATTGTGCAGTTACTGTATTCTTTGACTTTTCTAGACTAATTGGGTTAAAATAAGGTAGTCACCAAATAATGCGTCCTTTCCCTTTTTTCCTGTTTACATTCTTCCTTTTTCAATGATAGTCATCTTTTTCTAGATTTGTCCCTTCTGTGGTATAGATTGATGCAAGATGAGTTTGGTGGGCCAGATAAAACTTTGATTACTTAATGAGTGTCTTTATCAGTTGATATGAAAACTGTCTTTTGGTTGAAGGGATGGTTCTGGGAAAGAGATTTTTGTCTGGTTACAAACTTGAAGTTGTGATTTATTTTGCTTCTGGCTGAAGATCTGTGATAATTTGATTGCATCACCCCTGTGATTTATTTTTTATTTCTGAAACTTTTGAGAATTGCCTAGTTTAATGTATTTACTTATGTATGTATAACTACTGTTTAACCTGTTTTCATAAAATATTTGAGGTAGCATTTTTTAACACAGTCTTAACTAGTTAAGATACTGGCAAGGAACTTATTGATTAAAGTCACCAGAAAGGGGAAAAAACATTAACTGGAAAAGAATTTTATAATTTATCACAATTCAGTTCAGTCGCTCAGTTGTGTCCAACTCTTTGCAACTCCATGAATCACAGCACGCCAGGCCTCCCTGTCCATTACCAATTCCCGGAGTTCACTCAGACTCACTTCCATTGAGTCGGTAATGCCATCCACCCATCTCATCCTCTGTCGTCCCCTTCTCCTCCTGCCCCCAGTCCCTCCCAGCATCAGAGTCTTTCCCAATGAGTCAGCTCTTGGCATGAGGTGGCCAAAGTACTGGAGTTTCAGCTTTAGCATCATTCCTTCCAAAGAACACCCAGGACTGATCTCCTTTAGAATGAACTAGTTGGATCTCCTTGCAGTCCAGGGGACTCTCAAGAGTCTTCTCCAGCACCACAGTTCAAAAGCATTAATTCTTCGGCGCTCAGCTTTCTTCAGTCCAACTCTTGCATCCATACATGACCACTGGAAAAACCATAGCCTTGACTAGATGGACCTTTGTTGGCAAGGTAATGTCTCTGCTTTTCATTATGCTATTTAGGTTGGTCATAACTTTTCTTCCAAGGACTAAGCATCTTTAAATTTCATATCACTATTTTCGTCAAATCTTTCATTTATGTATACTTAGAAAAATTATTTTCCTAAGCCTAAAGTTGAGTATGTAATTTAAAAAGCTAAAAATTTCTTCTTTGGAAATCTTTAATATGAAAACATTGTAGTACCTCACTATAACTCAATACACATATTTGTGCTTATGCTTACAGCACAGTAGACAAACCACTCTTAGATATTACTTTTATTACTGTATCAGTTGGGACTTAAGGGGAAGCCTCACAGTGAGAGTTGGACAAAAAGATGAGGAAAAACTTAACCTAAGAGAAGTTCAGTTCAGTCTCTCAGTTGTGTCCAACTCTTTGCGACCCCATGGACTGCAGCACGGCAGGCTTTCCTGTCCATCACCAACTCCCTGAGTTTGCTCAAACTCATGTCCATTGAGTTGATGCCATCCAACTGTCTCATCCTCTGTTGACCTTTCTCTTCCCGCCTTCAATCTTGCCCAGCATCGGGGTCTTTTCCAGTGAGTCAGTTCTTTATATCAGGTGGCCAAAGTATTGGAGCTTCAGCTTCAGCATCAGTCCTTCCAGTGAATATTCAGGATTGATTTTCTTTAGGATTGACTGGTTTGATCTTTTTGCAGTCCAGGGGACTCTCAAGAGTCTTTTCCAACACCACAGTTCAAAAGCATCAATTCTTCGATGCTCAGCTTTCTTTATGGTCCAACTCTCACATCCATACATGACTACTGGAAAAACCATAAGTTTGACTAGATGGACCTTTGTTGGCACAGTAAGAGAAGTTAGGGGACACTGAAGTTCTTGTACTTCAGATACAAGTCATGTTTGGCTACTTTGAGTTATACATGCAGCCCCTAGCACAGTACTATCCACATGTGAATTATATAAAGGCAGTCTGGTTTTAGCTTTGTTTCTGAGAGATTTTAATTGCAAAATTAGAAACCTTTTATTATGTTTTTAATGATCTTTTGAAATTTGAGCAAGAATTAACCACAGTATCTCAGGAAATCACATTCTAGCTATGGTATTTTTCCTTCTAATCTTTCTATTGGTTTCCAATAGAATTTGGCATTGAAAAATAAGGTTGATCTGTTCTGTACCTATGTTTAAGATATAAATCATCATACTATACTTATGAATTTTGTTAGATTTGCAGACCTACTGTTTTTACAGAAGCATGTGTAAACATTTAAACATAATTTTAAGGATTCAGTGAAATTGTATTCAAGTTCCTATAGACTATAGACCTGGAGACACTGGAACATATCCAGGGACATAAAACAAGATGCAAAAATTTCATGGTCTAAAGGTATTGAAATCATACCTGTGCTCTCAAGTCTGTTATCACTGTGAAATTATGTTAGAAATCATGATCAAAAGATATAACAATCCACATATTTTCAAATGCAGTGTGACAATTACCAGGAGAGATCTTTGACTTAGCTATTGAAAGCCTCAGTAAAGTTAAAAGACTGAAAGATCACACAGGGTGGTTGCTGTCTCTTATACACATCTGATTCAGTGAATGTGACTATTCCAAAAACACAGACTTTTAATTAAGTACATATTTCTTTAGATTGTTTCTTATATAACTAGGAACTTAACCTTCTTTTCAGTAAACTATTAAAAGAAGGGCTTGCAGTTCAACATAAAATGTATTAGTCACTTGATATTGTACATTGAAAAATTACTTTAAAAAGATACTTGGGATTGGGGGCATTTATTGTAAAATTCAACCAGAAGATGGCAGTGATGATCCTCTTATACTCCCTGAAATGGTAATCAAAAAGTTTACAAGTGTAATAGCATGAAATACTCATGTTCAACTTTTGGTATCTAATGTTAAAAGTAACAAGTTAGGGGAGAGCATTTGCTGTTTGTTTTATATACTATGAAAAATGTATATTTTTCTATAAGAAGGGATTAAGAATATTTTGGGTGTCTGTATCTTTGTCTGTACACTTCAGTTTTTTCTGAATACTGGGGTAAGGAAGTTACCATTAAGCCTTGCCTTGTTTAAGTTGCATGTGTCACTTTATGTTATGCATCATGTCTAGAAGGCATGTTGTTTTATGGCCTGTTTGCATTTTTCACCCAAATTGCTGGAAACTAATGAACTTTTAAAGGAGTCATTCCTTTACTGGTAGTCATTTCTCTAAATTGGCTCTTTTTATTTATTTTTTTGGAGGGGAAAATTATATCATTTAAGACATTAATTTTTTTTTTCGAAAGAAAAGATTGACAAAAAATAAATGATCTGGTAATCTTAAAAGCAAAAAGAAAGGGGAGGAGGAATGCTTTCCTTTGAAAATTAGTACCCACATTTGGTGTTGGCCGAGATGAAAATGCATCCTTTCATAATTGTGCCTTTTTTTTTAATATAAAGCCCAAATGCATTTTGCCAGAGAAATTGCATGAACTGTCAGCATGCCTTGTTAACTTTGTCTTTCTCCTCTTCTTTTACTGTTCATTTTCATTCATGTACTTTCGTTTTTTGGTTTGCCATTATTTTTTATTTTTTGTTAATTACTTCATATTAAATTACTTTTGAAACGTCATAAGCTGAGCAACCTCTGCGTGTAGTAACAGCGGATACCTGTCTATTTCACTATTTAGTCCCTCCTCCTATGTCTCCATCCTCCAAATCTGTGAGCACACCAAGTGAAGCTGGGAGCCAGGACTCTGGAGATGGCGCCGTGGGATCTAGGTACGGTAATTTTCTTTCAATATTTTAATGATAGAATGCATTTACTACCCAGTTACTGTCAGTGGTATAGAGCGACTCTAAATAGTTATGTTGAGTTAGTTGTAACATTTTGAAATCTAATTGACACAGAAATTGTTGTAAATTGGGGGAAATTTTTTAAAAACATTATTTTTCTGTCACACTTGATTAATTTAGCTACTGGCTAGTAAACTGATTTATGCTGATTTTCTTATTTGAAAAATAGAAGTGTTAATTCATTAAATTATTTTTTCTATGTAAGCAGCATTATATTGGTTATTACGTGAGCGTTTTGGGTATAAATAGTGTAAAATCTCTCTTATGCTTAATTTCCATTTGGTAATTGAAATAAACAATTCGGTTAAACAGCCTAATTCTATTCTATTCAGTTATTCTAATTAGGTAGGAAATAATAATGCATAAAATATCAAGAATAAGGAATAATTGCTAAGGAAACATTGAGTGTTTCCTGGCTTTGATAAAAATTTTAAAAAGTATTTACTGGCTTGAGGGGCATTATGCTAAGTGAAAGAAATCAAAGGGAAAGACAAATACTATATGATCTCACTTGTAAGTGAAACTTAAAACTAGCTCATAGATACAAGGAAGAGATTGGTTCATTTTTATTTTCATTTAAAAAATGTTTGATGTTTGCCAGAGGTGGGGGAGGTAACGGGTAGGCAAAATGGGTGAAAGGGGTCAAAAAGTACAAACTTCCAGTTATAAAATAAGTCATGGAGATATAAATGTACAGCATGGAGACTGTAGTTAACAGTTCACATATATGTATATAAAAAACACCTTATGGTGGTTTAGTCGCTAAATGATGTCTGACTCTTGTGACCCCATGGGCTGTAGGCTGCCAGGCTCCTCTGTCCATAGGATTTTCCAGGCAAGAATACTGGAGTGGGTAGCCATTTCCTTCTCCAGTAGTTAACAATAATATGTTGTATATTTGAAAGTTGCTAAGAGATTGGGTCTTAAAGAGAAAATCATAAGAAAAAATTTTGTAACTATGTAAAATGGATGTTAACTAGACTTACTGTGATCATGTCACCATATATACAAATATTAAATCATTATGTTATATACTTTAAACTGATATTACATGCCACTTATACCTCAATTTAAAAAAGTTCACTGCCAAGTTTTCCTGAACTTGCATCTTCCTTGTAAAACAGTATCTCACATTTGTTTTATCATCCTGCATACATGTTGGAACTTGATTTTCAAACATTGAGTAAGATTTCAACTTCTTTCCAAATACCATACTGAGAAAAGTATTATTTCTTTTTGTCACACTCCCAATAATACCAAATCTTTATTTAACGATATCTTACATTTTTATTTCTCAAACTTGCATCTTCCTTGTAAAACAGTATCTCACATTTGTTTTATCATCCTGCATACATGTTGGAACTTGATTTTCAAACATTGAGTAAGATTTCAACTTCTTTCCAAATACCATACTGAGAAAAGTATTATTTCTTTTTGTCACACTCCCAATAATACCAAATCTTTATTTAACGATATCTTACATTTTTATTTCTCATGGCAACTGAAATGAGACTAAACATAGCCAGTTAAAAATCTTTATTCAGAATCCTTATTTTGGGCTAGGAAGTTAAATGTCTTCCTCAGGAAAACCTAAACACACCTTTTAATGAGAAGTAAGCTAAGAAGTTTTATCTTCTTTGTGCCCAGGCACCTCGATTGAAGTTAGAAACAAGTATTGAGTATGAAAATATGATAACATTTACAGGAGACTTGGAAAATACAGAACAAAGTTACATATAGTTCCACTGTATTGCAATTTTTAAAAATATGTAAGTATTTTTAGTTGGAGTTGCAATGTCAAACTCTCAAAAATTAGTAGAATGAACAGACAGAAAGTAGAAGGATATACTAGACCTGAAAAGCACTATGAACCAACTCAACATAATTAAAATTTATACAGTTTTCACACAACAGCAGGATACAAATTGTATTCAAGTTCCTATAGACTATAGACCTGGAGACACTGGAACATATCCAGGGACATAAAACAAGATGCAAAAATTTCATGGTCTAAAGGTATTGAAATCATACCTGTGCTCTCAAGTCTGTTATCACTGTGAAATTATGTTAGAAATCATGATCAAAAGATATAACAATCCACATATTTTCAAATGCAGTGTGACAATTACCAGGAGAGATCTTTGACTTAGCTATTGAAAGCCTCAGTAAAGTTAAAAGACTGAAAGATCACACAGGGTGGTTGCAGAGAAAAAAGCATTTGAGAAATTAATTCAAAATGAGAAATTAATATCAAAGATACTTTTTAAAAAGAGTATTTGTTTTTTTATTAGAGAATGAGTACAAGATTAATGGGAGAGAAAAATAAATTATTTTTTAATGAGATGACTTGGTATCTTTTTAGTCTTAATATATATGTCATCTCCTTTGAAAACCCAAACTAGTTTTTAATTGTTAATTTTCAAGAGGACTAAATATTTCACTTTTTAGTAATATATGTACACACAGCGAGAAAACTATGAATTCCTTTAAGTCATCTCCAGATTCCATAATAGAGAAATAATCAATATTGTTGATTAATTGATGATATTGGCAGTGAAGTAATCGCATTTTAAAATATGTGACTTTTTAAAAGAATGCTAGAGTCTGAGAAAGAAAAAGAATGGATATAAATTGAGCTGGCATGATGATAATGAAAAAATAAACAGCAAAATGCGTGAAGATGTGTGAGATGTATAAACCTATAACTCAACTCCTTTAGCTGGCTAAGACAGTTGACGATTTCTGCAGTTGGGGAGTAGGAAAAAAACATATTAGACGTTACCAAGTATGATATCAAAACATCTGAATCAGTTTCTCAATGCCAAAAGTTTCTATTCGGCCTGGTGGTAGTTTATGAATAAGTACATAGGCCTTGAAAAATATTTCTGTAACTTTGCTGATTGGCAAGTTGCATATCATTAAGATTCCAGTTTACTTTCTCAATCACTTCTGTTAACTCTGAGATTTAGATAACAGTTATTCAATGAATAATCCATGCTCCTTATTCCTTTTTTACATTCTTGATCAGTTTATCTCTTGGGCTTTTGATTATATGTGTCAGGATTATATTAAAATTTTAATTTATATGTCTGGAGATGCTTTTAATATAATCCCATACTTTAGTTTTTGATATGTTTTCAGTACTGGCTCTGTTCTGAGGTAGAGTTTTACTCTATTTTAGACCAAAATGACATCCTTAACAAGGAGCTCTATGTCATTGGTAACAGCTCGAACTCTTAGAGAATGTAAAGGGTATGTACAGAACATTCCTTGGAGAGCATCTCATAGAACCTCTTCTGGTTTAACAAAGCCTGAGTTTGTTGCTATTCATTGCTTAATATAAAGTAAATCTTCACTGTGGCCTCTTCTTATGAGGTAGAGTTTTACTCTATTTTAGACCAAAATGACATCCTTAACAAGGAGCTCTATGTCATTGGTAACAGCTCGAACTCTTAGAGAATGTAAAGGGTATGTACAGAACATTCCTTGGAGAGCATCTCATAGAACCTCTTCTGGTTTAACAAAGCCTGAGTTTGTTGCTATTCATTGCTTAATATAAAGTAAATCTTCACTGTGGCCTCTTCTTTCTTTGTGTACACACATTACCATTTAAATCCCAAAATCTTTCTTTATATTTTTAAAATGAAGCATTTCTCTAGTTCATTTTAATGCCTTTACTGTTGTATAGGCAAGTAAAGATTTCATTTCTTATATTTAAATATTATAGTAGTTGTACATTACAATTTGTTGCATAAATGAGAAACAAATATATTTGACAAAGATGGTAGCACTGAATGTATTGTGCTTAACTTTTTGATAGGGATTCTAGCATCATATGGTACTATACATAATTATCTTACATATTGCTAATCTACAGGAGTACCAGTGTGGAAAGGACCTTTTATTCTAGTAATGACTAAATTTTCCTTAAATCTTTTGGTAAAGATCCTGTGGAAGTTGTTTACCCAATAGGCAAGGCTAAACACAACCAAATATTTATTTAGGATTGATATTCTCCAAAAGCTTAGTTAGTTTAGATAAATTCTTGGAACATAAAATATTTTTCCTGGCAAAAAAAAAGTCTGCTTTTTCCTAGAGACAGAAATCTTTAGTTGCTTTCTAAAACAGATGACATGTAAGCCCAAGGCAGTGCTTAACCCATAAATTACATAAGGGTCACATTTTGGAAACTTAAGCTATTTTGTATCCCAGTGGAATAGTCTTTGGTTTTCTTACCAAAAGGCTTATCTGTTGACTCATTTCCTTTACCAATATGACAATTTCCTGCACACATTTAATGCTTTGGGCAAGATTATGATATGTTAACTAAGATGTTTTTACTAAAGCTTTTTTCATTAGGAAGCTTCAAATTTCAACTATATGTATTAGCCTAGCTTGTTATCATCCAAAAATAATGTGTTATTTGGGATGTTCGATGTTTTGTCTGTTCTTATTCTTTATTTTGCAAGATTAGTTTCTTATACTCTGAAAATACTGTCTTTTTTTTTTTAAACTATTCTAGGTTGTATGTTTGCATTGCATGAACTAGAGCATTTGAGTGATATCTCGTGTTTTTGTGTACTAACCAGAACATGTGGTTTTTAATTGTGAACAGTGCTTCAGCTATTCATAGAATGTATTTGCCTGACTAACTTATGGCCTTTTTTGCTAATGCTTCATGGTTGTCCTACAACCATTTAGGACGCTGCATTGGGATACAGATCCATCAGTTCTTCAGCTTCACTCAGATTCCGATTTGGGGTATTGAATAGATTTATTACCTTCCCTCTTTTATAATTAATTTGATTCTTTGTGAAATTGTCCTAATTTTATTTTTCTTAAATTTCTAACATGCAGATGATATAAAGAGTGGTATTTCACTGTGACACCTCATTTATCGTCTATCAGTAGTGAAAGAAATATTTTATGTATCTGATTTTATAGGTACTCTAAGTCTATGAACTTAAATGTCTAAATTACTTTTATTATTGCTATATTTTTTATGTAAGTTTTTCTACAGTGTATTATAAACTTTCTAAACTTTTAAAAATACATACTCTACATGCAATCTTTTCTAGGTTACTCAACATGAAAATTTATTTTCCTGTATTAAAATTTCCTGATGATAAATTTAAGGTTTTGAGAGGAACAGAGCTGTCGGTTTCTACACTGTGGCTCCAGATTGCTGTTGATTTATTCATTTATTCATTTACTTATTTATTCTAGTCTCCAAGGCAAACTATAAATGTTTACTTCTGCCACTGTGCCTGACTCAGATAGCTCTTTTCCCTTGATAGTTTGAAGCTTCTAAAATATATGTCCCTGTACCTTTAGAAATTATGTCTAAGAGTAAATAAGCCTTACGTGCATGCTAAATTGCTTCAGTTGTGTCCAGTTCTTTGCGACTCTTTGTACTGGATCCCCTATCTGTGGGATTCTCTAGGCAGTACTGAAATGAGTTGTCATGCCCTCCTCCAAGGGGATTTTCCTGACCCCAGGGATTGAACCCACATCTCGTATGTCTCAGGGCTCAAACTCACATCTCTTATGTATCTGTGTTGGCAGTTGGATTCTTTCCCTCTAGTGCTACCTGGGAAGCCCTTAAATCTTGAATTAGGCCATGTAAGAAAAGTATATGGGCTTTTTGTACCTTAGCTGGAAGTCCTCTCTGTTGGCTGCCCCTGAGGCTCCTCCACCCTCAACTGCTTGCTTGTTCTCAGTAAAAGTGGCTTTGGATAAGTAAAGTATTATCTCCCCGGATCTATCCCTTAATCTTATTTGTTTGTTTCAGTATTGTGATTTTTATCTATTAAACCCTATATGTACTCAGGTTAGTAACTTGTTCTTGTGTTGTTGACCCAAGCACTTTTTTTCAGATATGAAAAATATCTGAAATTATATTTCAAATACGAGTAATTTATTTTTCAAATGGTTTACATCTTGAAAATTAGAATATAAAATTTATTTCAGATTTTGTTCTTAGATTGCTAAGTTATTTCAAATCTTACTAAATTTTTCCATTTAAT
>SJYC01137132.1:0-62417 GCA_006408675.1 Madoqua kirkii
TGCACATGGGTGCATTATTCCTCTACTCACAAGAGTCTGTTTACGAAGGTCAGTTTGTGCTGTCTGCTAAGTCACTTCCATAATGTCCAATTCTTGTGACCCCAGGCACTGTAGCCCACCAGGCTCCTCTGTCCATGGGATTCTTCAGGCAAAAATACTGTAGTGTGTTGCCATGGCCTCCTCCAGGGGATCTTCCTGACCCAGGGATCAAACCCATGTCTCCCGTTTCTCCTGCATTGCAGGTGAGACTTCACCACTGAGCCACCAGGGAAACCAGTTTGGCTGTATGTAAAATCTACAGTTTACATTTTTTTTGATTACCTTAAATATGTTACTCTTGTTTTCTGGCAAAAGCATTTTCAAAAAGTCTGATGACAATCCTATTTTTTTTCATTACCTCATAACTTGGTCTTTAAAAATCTGAATGATCAAAAATTTTTTTCTTTTTTTTTAAGGGTTGATTGTGTAGATACACAAGATACTCTAATATGAATTTCAGGCTGTCTTATTTTAGGAGAATTCTCTAAAATCATTATTTTTGTAGTCTATAGTATTGCTTTGATTTTCTTTTTGAGGGCCTGCTGTTACAGGTATATCTTTGTTAATCTGTTTGTCTGTCACTTTCAAAAACATTCAATTTATCTTTTCTTTTTTTAAAAAAATAACGGTGTTATTGAGATATAATTCAGATACCATAAGATTCATCATTTTACATTGTACAATTCAGTGGCTTGGGGATTTTATTTAAGCCTTCCTAGTGGTATGAATGGATAAGGCAATGGCACCCCACTCCAGCACTCTTGCCTGGAAAATCCCATGGACGGAGGAGCCTGGTGGGCTGCAGTCCATGAGGTCACTAAGAGTCGGGCACGACTGAGTGACTTCACTTTCGCTTTTCACTTTCATGCATTGGAGAAGGAAATGGCAACCCACTCCAGTGATCTTGCCTGGAGAATCCCAGAGACAGTGGGCCCCTGTCTATGAGGTCGCACAGAGTCAGACACGACTGAAGCGACTTAGCAGCAGCAGTGGTATGAAATGATATTCCATTGTGGTTTTGATTTGCATTCCCATAATGGATAATGATATTGGACATCTTTTCAAGTGCTTATTTGTATTTGTAGATCTTCTCTGGAGAAATGCCTGTTAAAACTTTGCCCAAGTTTTAATTGGGTTGTTTGCCTTTTTATTAAAGTTTTGTTAAGAGTTGTAGATACAAGTTACTTATAGGTATATTATTTCCAAATAATTTTGCCCATTGTATAGGCTCTCTTTTCACTTTCTTGAGGGCATTATTTGAAGCACAAGGGTTTTAAGTTTTGATTTACCCCAATATATATACTTTTTTGTTGTCATTTGTGCTTTTATCTCATCTAAGAAATCATTGACAAGTCCAAAGTCAGAATGACTTACTCCTGTGCTTTCTCCTAAGTTTTACTGTTTTTACCTCTTATATTTAGAAGTTGTATTATTTTACCTCTTATATTTCAGATCTAGGATATTTTTGAGTTAATTTCTGGGTTTGATGTGGGGAAGGAGGAGTCCAACTTCATTCTTCTCCATGTGTGTATATACAGTTGTCCCAGCATCACTTGTTGAAAAGAGTGTTCTTTTCACATTTAATTGTCATGACATCCTTACACTCGTTAAACATCTGTCACAGTAACTTTGTGTGAGGTTTGCCTGAGATCCTTTTTTTTTGTTCCTTATTATCTAGCAGTGAAATGAGTTTTTCTGTGCGTTTGAGGAGGAGGGAATGGCCATAGACAACTTTTCTAGTTTCATGTTGTTGAGTCGCTCAGTTGTGTCCTACTCTTTTTGATCCCATGGACTATAACCCGCCAGACTCTTCCGTCCATGGGATTTTCCAGGCAAGAATACTGGAGTGGGTTGCCATTTCCTTCTCCAGGAGATCTTCCTGAATCAGGAATAGAACCTGGGTCTCCTGCTTTGGCAAGTGGATTCTTTACCACTGAGCTACTTGGGAAGTCCTTTCTAGTTTTGTAGTCTAGGTTAAAGCTCTCCTGGGTTTTTTGCAAAGTGGATATATATCTCTCTGTGACTTGTACTTTCTGAAACGTATCTTTTCCGTTCCTCTCCACCACCTTTATCTGAACCTTCTCTTTCCCTTGTCCCTATTGTACTGTATTCCACAACTTGCATTCCATTCCCTTCAGTTTCTTTTTAGTGAGACTTGGTCTTGGAAAGGGAGCTTTGATTTGTTAATTTTGTGAGTTTTTCGGGGCTCAGACTGCATCGTTAAACCTTACTTCTATCACAATGGAGTCTGCCTTCGGTGTGTAAATGGAATTGTGTTGACTCCCTCCCAGTCTCTACTGCTGTTCTCAGACTGACCCCCATGCCGTCCAGTGATCACCCACTGTGTACTGTAGGGCTTTTCTGTTCTATTCTCCAGCTATGAGAAGCCCTCGTGCCTTCCTGTACTTCTTCTCACACCGATGTGCCATGCAGATCTCATAGTTGGCCAAGATTTCCACCTGTTAACATTTGAAGTTCTATCTCCTGATTTTGTTGTAGATGTTGTTTATGAATCTTTGGTTTTTGCTATCCTCAGTGCTTTGTCTGGGTTTATGGGGAGATTTAGAGGAGATTCAAAAAGTATACTGCCATTGCTCTCATCTTTCCAGAATCTTCTCATTGAAATGTTTTTAAAGCACATCCTATTCCTTTTTAAAAACAGTAGGTGTCTACAAGTTAAATAGAAAATGCAATCCAGTTGTTGATTCGTACTTCATAACTCCAGGTAATTCTATAGTGAAACAGATTATAGGAACTTTTTCTAGGCTGAGTTAAGTATCATAAAATGTTATCATACTTATTGAATGTATGTCATATTTTGACTGTGCTAAAAATCAACTTTTCCCTTTCAGAATAACAAGCCTTTGTACTCATTTGAAGATAATTCAGACTATGTTTATGATGTTATGTGGTCACCCACTCACCCAGCCCTGTTTGCCTGTGTGGATGGCATGGGTAGGCTGGATTTGTGGAATCTCAATAATGACACAGAGGTGAGCAGGAAAATAACAAAAATTGCACTGAAAAATAGAAAATTGGAGATTTATTGAATAATTTGTGAAATTCCTTTTATCCCAAGGAATGTGAAAGGACTCTGTGATTGTAGCTTCATCACAAAGAAAGCAAATAAGCTTTGTACCCTAAATAATAAACAGCCTGCTGTGCAGAACTGAAGGGAGAAATATTGTTGCCAGGAGCACTGGGGCATTCCTTTTACTTCTGAAAGCATTGTCACGTCTCTTCATGTCCTGGCAAAGTCTCATTCATAAGGCAACTGGGATATTTTTCATTCATAGGCTAGAAAGCAGATAGTTTCAGGCTGTTGACATACGTTAACCTTAATTCTGAATTTCGGAATCATCTCTTAGCGTTGGTAGAACTGTATATTATCCATAAATACTAGTCATAGGCTGACTTGAGTAACACAAAATGTATTTTCATGACTTGTTCTGTGAAAGATTAAAAACAGTGTTACTGTTACTATAAAATTAATGTAGAAATAATCAAATTTCCTAATTATTATACTAAAATGAGTTATTTGGAATGAAATTTAACTGCAGCTATTATTTATTTTTAACTATGTTTTTACTAATGTCGGCAGAGGCTTAGAGTGTTCTTAGAGTTCTGTATTGCAATGTGGTCGTTAAGAAGTAACATTAGCAGTTCTATCAATAAAAGTTGTTGAGGAGAAAGTCTCTTGGTGCCTTGTCCCTCAGCCACTATTTCTCACATCTCTTATTTCTAGTGGCTAAATATATGTTATCATAATCCTTTAAGTACATTAGTTGATTATACAGGACAAGGAATTTATATATTGGAAATACAAGTATTTTAACATCATGCTAACTTCTGCTCTAGTAGTTTGAAGAGCAACATTCAGATACTGCTAGGGAAAGATATTGAGTCCTGGATACATGACTGGACTTAATTATACATTTCTAGTTACCTAGAGTGGTACCAATTTTCTTAATTTGGATTTTCATGTTAGGCATTTGTGGTTACAATTAAATTTGGATCTGTTCTATAATTTAACTCATAATAAAGCTAAGTTATAATTTTTCTCTTACAACTATTTTGGCATTCTAGAAGGTTAAATTAGTCATTTGGGGATGACTTGTGTCAAATAGAAGGATTATTTTTAATCAGGTTTCAAAAATTTAAAACTATTATGATTCTGTTCTGAGTCAGACATTGAAGGTTTGCTCTGTGAGTGGCAGATAATCCCTTTTCCCTCTGCATAGCAGAGGGCACAGCCATATCCAAGGGGTAGTGCCACGGTGTTGGTGCTGTCCTCTTGCCTTGCTCCAGATGGTTCATGGGACAAGGGCTTTGGACTGATCCATACTGCATCTTTGGTATGAACTGTAGAATCTGTGGATCAAATCAAGGTTTTAGCTAACAGAGACACAAGCTACAAAAGTAACTCCTGCCCTCTAAAATTGAACCATAATCTGTTTATGCGGGCTTCTGAGATGTTTCTTTAAATGAGGTTTTGGCCATCTGTTTTCAAACAGCTTGACTTCTTAAAAAAGTCAAAACAACAAAGAATCCTTTATTAAAGAGAAGATTTCTCAAAATGATGTGTCCAGTCATGTGAAGATTTCTTATGAAAGGACTTAAGTTATTTTCCCAAACCATTTTCAAGGATTGAATGTAATGTCATTCAGAATGTATCACTGAACAGGAAGAAAGTTGGGGAAATTCTTTATCTATTTTCATCTTTGTTTTCAAAAACCTAGCCAGATTGGAAGAAAAAGGAATTACTATTTTACATGTTTATAGAAATCTTGATGAAACTTTTAACACTGAACTGTATTTTAAATGACTTTAGGTGCCAACTGCAAGCATTTCTGTGGAAGGTAATCCTGCTCTTAATCGTGTAAGATGGACCCATTCTGGAAGAGAGATTGCCGTGGGTGATTCTGAAGGACAGATTGTTATATATGATGTGGGAGAGGTATGGGGCTCACTGCCTATAATTTTAACACATCTATTTAGCTTTCATGGAACTATAGTGACAGTATCTTTGTGGTCAAATCTAGTCTTTGAGGTTCATGAATTGAATAACCCATGTGTTTATAAAGATAAAACTTACTTTTCATTATAGAAGCAACTCTTGAGATGAGTTTCCTTTCTAAACTGAATGCCCTGTGTCCCTATGCAACAAATTTTGAGGTGTAGTATCATATGTTGAAAGTACTTTCCAGCATGCACTGCTGGAAATTAGAAATTCTTCGAGCAGAAGAAATTTAGTTATAGTTGTACTTGGGGGCTTTACAGAATTGACATCGAGATAAGATTTTATTTTTTGTATTCGTAGATTTGTTTGGAACAGGTAGCTCAAATAAAAAGTAGTATCTTTTAAGAGCTATCTAATGACTATGTGAAATGTCATTCTTGACTCCTTGGCCTTATTGCAAAGCCATTATGAGTGAACCCAACAGGATGAGTTGCAGCCCTCTCATCTTTACTGTGTGGGTTGATTGTGCACAATGCTCAGGAGTGGTTTCCTCATGTTTTAGCCCTGGCTAGTGCCTTAGTCAGTCTTTTCTTTTCTGTGCCTTATGATTCTCCATCCTCTCTGGAAATCCCGCAGCCTCTAGCAACTGCACCTGGAGAGAGGGAAATTGGATCATTTAGAGCAGCCAGTTGAATTGTTTGCATAGATGGAATTACTCTGTATCTGCACCATCCAACATGGTAGCCATTAGCCAGATTTGGCTACTGAACACTTAAAATGTGGCTAGAACAATTGAAGAACTGAATTTTCAGTTTTATTTCATTTTAAGTAATTTAAATGTAAATAGTCACATTTGTTTGGGAGCTACAATACTGGGTATCACTGTCCCATCTAGTCTAAAGTCATACAGTAGATTTAGAAGCAAGCACATCCATCTGCCACACTGAACGCTCTGTGCCTTAATATGGCATACTAGATTCCTCCAGTATTATAATGACAGCTGTCAAAAATTTTTGGTTATTGAACTGTTAATATATCACAAGCATCCTTTCCCCTTTTACTATTGAAGTGTCACTGAATTGGTAAGTAGCAGCATACCTTTTGACAAAAGGTTTAAGATACATCAAGAAAGATTATCTTATACTCCAAACAAAAATACTTAAACAAGAAACTAGCCTCTTAAGAACCATGTTTCAAAAGTTACTTCATACTCATGTGCAAGAAGTAAAAATTCTTCAGGAATTCCTGTTCACCAGAAAATCCATGAGATAATGCATAGGAGTTATTTACAGAGCATCATTGTCATTCTCTCTTGCACAGATGCTGATAATAGCAAAATCATTTCTGAGGCTGTCACAACACACTTCTCAAACACTATCTTTTGTTTTGAAATGTTATAAATTATTGGTATAGTAGCTGTAATTATGGAAGGGACATTCAAGTCAATTATTACTTTTTAATGGAAAAATTTTTGAAAACACTGAAAAATAATGGGTAAGATGGTCTTTTATTTCAGTGTACATAAAGCATTGTATTTCTTTTAACAGCAGATTGCTGTCCCCCGAAATGACGAATGGGCACGGTTTGGCCGAACACTTGCAGAAATTAATGCAAACCGAGCTGATGCAGAGGAGGAAGCAGCTACCCGAATACCTGCTTAGCTCCTGAAGAGAGAATATGTAGCCTTAGTGGATTTGGGGAAGACTCGAAGTAGATCCTAGAACTATTTGCATGCTTCTGTCTAAATGATAATTAAAAGGAAATTTCGTGGATTAAACTATGGATTTAATGCAGCAAGCAAGTCTTACAAAATCCTTTTTTATAATATGCATCTTGTTTTGAATTTGTGTCATTTTTAATACAGCTGATTGACTTTACAGAATGCAACCTTTTCTGAATTCTTATACACAGGTGTATATTTGGTATTCTTTTGACGTCTTTTCAGTTTATAACACTATATACAGTTATTTCTAAAGCACAGATTATGGTCTACATATTTTTAAATAACCACAATTCACTGTTATACTGATAATGTGCTCACTAACCATAATATGTAGGAACATTGTTTATTCTTAGCTATAGCATGAAAACTATCCAGTTCCATTCTGATGTTCTCTTTTCCTTTACAATTCTTGTGATAAGTGTCTATAAATAAAAAAATATGCTTTAACTTTTCAAATTTTCATTTTGATTTACTCTTTGAATTAAAAGTTTATTAAATTCTGTCTCTCTTATAAGGTTTCCTGTCTTCATCTTGCTTTAAGCTCCTGTTGTAAGCAGCTACCTCAAGTCCTGTAAAGCTTTGTGCCTTAAATTACCATACAGTATACTGTAGATCTCCCAGTTCATTATGAGCTGATGTCTAGGTAATCTAAGTGAAAAAATTTCTTCTAGGTTAATTTTTGTTTTACTCCCTTTTTCTTCCCATCTAAGATATACATGGTGTAAAGAATAAACAGAAAGCTGCCTATTGTTTTCGCTAATTGAGATTAATGTGAGCCCTCTGAGACTGAAACCTCCTTTGAGAGAAATTGATTTTGTGGTTGTAGTAGCCATGAAGCAAAGTGCTCAAATTAAGTTTTTGCCATTGAATCAACTCCACACTTGAGATCTGTTACAACTTTGTCTTTAAGCCTGAAAGTTAAGTGGCAAATCTAAGAATTTGTGTTGAAATCAGCCTGTTTCAGGACTAGAGAAAAGGATTATGTTCAGATGTGGAATTTACTCACTCTAAGTTGTCTAGTTCCTTGATCTAGTTCCTTGACCTTTTGTCCTTTTAAAGTTTACCTGTCATTTATTCAGCAACATGAACTAAGAAGGAAGAATAGATAGCAGATTTTGAACATTTTTGTTTGGATTGATTTTCTTAATCTAACAAAGATCTGTTGGGAAATAAATTTCCAAGTAATTTATTCTTAACCATGAGTATTGTATACTGTGAGGAATATTTGACCTGGAATATTAACCCCAAATTCTAGCTTTGGCACTCATGAGAAGTGTGGTTTTTGCCAACCAAGTTTTATATCTGACTTTTTATCTAGGAGTTAAGATCAGATGATTTCTAAATTTCCTTCCAGATCTAAAATTATTGATTGTAATTACTTCAGGCAATTCTCTATTTTTGTATATTCAGTTTTCATAGGTTTACACCCCATAATTTCCTGTTATACACCAGAGTATTTTTTATATCAGCAGCAAATAAGTTACCTCACGGTAGTAATGTCTGCGAGCCAAAAATTCAGTCTTACAGGGTCACACTGTCTTAGTATAGAACTTGTGTAATCACTAAAATAGTTATTATAGTCTTGCCCTCCATTTGTATAAATGAGTACAAAAAGAGAAGACACAATTATGATTAATGTTGGAAATCACAAGAGGTGGCAAACCTAGCTGCTCATTGTATTCAAGTTGACGTATCCAATTGTGAAAGCATAAAATTGGTAAGTGTTAGTAAACAATATTTCTCACCGAAGAGTTCTTGCTTTTGGGAAATAATTTTCTTTCCTCTCCCCTCAATACAATGTGGGCCTTTATCTTTGCCCATTTAACTTTAGCCTACATTTTTAGTAACACATTAATTTAATGGGAGGAATTGCCTTTTAAAGTTAACTGTGGGAAAAAAATAAAGTTAACTGTGTAAAAGCAAAATAAAAAGTACTGAGGGTGTAAATATTGATATGAAATCTTCTGACAGATTAAGCTGCTTAGAAAAGTATCTCAACTCTTCTGTTTTAGAAATGGAAACCTTACAAGTTTTAAAAAAATCCACTTATAGAAATTGTACCTATATGTTACCAGTTATACTTTCCTGAGTGGGAAACAAGCTGTAGCTTTCTGGCTAATTTCTTATTTTTGTTGTTTGGTTATTTTCTTTTCTGATGAGAAATTAAGTTGGTTACCTTTGAATAGAGGAAGAATACTCAGTTTTGCAGATGACAGTTAGCTTGTAAACCTCAAAAATAATCGGTTTTTGTATTAATAACCAAAAAAAATCTTCCAGTTTATAGATCTAGTTCCCTACAAAGTTTAGAAAGTCTCTAGATATAAAACATTGTTTCAGTAATGCTGAGATATTGCATATTAAAGGAATGGATGACTTAAAATTTAGGAGTAAGAAGTAAAGCAAAGCAGTTTTAGGAATGATCCTAGCCTTTCAATATTGTAAGAATGTTGATTCATTCTGTTTTGTACTAGGAGTAATAGATTGTAACCTTTACCACTTGAACCACATGGAAAAGGTGTTTGAATGAGTGAATGAAAATCTGGTGTGAAGAAAATAATTTTTCATCTTTCCATCCTGTCAGCCATTTGCTTTTATTTTTTTGTAGTTTTAAAAATGTGTTTTTGGCTGCATAGGTCTTCATCGAGAGCTTTCTCTCGTGGTAAGCAGGGCCACTCCAGTTGCAGAGCATGGGCTCTCAACACGTGCGGGCTTGGCAGTGGTACACACGCTTAGCTGCCCCACAGCATGTGGGGTCTTCCCAGAGCAGGGATCAAACCTGTGTCCCCTGCATTGGCAGGCAGATTCTTAACCACAGACCCACAAGGGAAGTCCGCAGGCAATGCTTTCTAAATGCCTTTCCCACAATCCTGGTATTTCAGCACTGGCATTGTGTATTTCATAATTAGAAAAAAACTGTACAATTAAGTACATTGCAGAGAACAGAGCCTGTTACAACTCCAGCTGCTCAGTGGCTGTGAGAACCAAGTTATTTCAAATGTAACATAGTACCCAACGTGACAGTATTATGCCTGAATCTTGGGCTTATAGCTAAAAAGCTATAGCTTTGCCTTGTTTGATGGCTTAGTTATGGGATGGTGATTCCCATTGAGGTCCAGGCCCTCCTCCAAGCTAGAGGCAAGAAAGGAGTTCTTGCTTTCCTGCTATTATCTTGCTAATTGCTAGGCAACTAGGGACCTTACAGGTTTGGGGAAAATACCTGGGAATCTTATTTTTTATTCATTTAAAAAACATGCTGAAGAAATTACTTAGTGCTTCCCAGGTGGCACCAGTGGTAAAGAAGCTGCCTACAAATGCAAGAGACATGAGAGATGCAGGTTCGATCCCTGGGTCAGAAAGATCCCCTGGAGGAGGGCGTGACAATCCACTCTGGTTTTCTTGCCTAGAGAATCCCATGGACAGAGGAGCCTAGTGGGCTACAGTCCATGGGGTCGCAAAGAGTTCAAACACGACTGAAGTAACTTAGGAGAAGCAGGAAATTATTTACTTAGAGATCTGGTTTACAGACTAGGGGTCTCTAGTGCTACCAAGAGGAAATTTGCCTCAAAGGCAAGAAGGGAACAGCATGTTTATGATTTCTTTTGAAGAAGAGGATTACAATTAACATTCTTTTAACTAATCAATTTCAATGCTCTAAAAAGGTAATAATTTGCTTGGACTTAATATATGGTAAAAATTTTGAATCCTTTTCACATATAAGAAACACATTTTAGAAAAAGACCGTATATCCTAGCCAGAATGCCAACTGGAAAGCTTTGATAGCATCATATTGTAATCCTTTTTCAATAGGCCAGTGCTCTCAGACCTTTTGTTGGAATTTAGATGTATAGATTCTCTGCCTGCTATGTTCACAATCCCTGAACTTCTTAAAAGTTAAAATGGATTTCTGGTATTTAAGTTTTCAGAATGTAGCTTCCGGCCACCGAGAGTTTAAACATAGCCAATCAGCAATCTTTTACAAACTTTTCTGAAATTACAGTATTTTGTGGTGTTAGTTTCATAGCAGGAATCTCAGTTTCAGCTTCTTAATATTCCATTACCAGTTCCCAGTCAGAGGATGGAACAGCTTGCACTCAGGTAAGCTTTCAGAAAGGTCTGTTTCACTTTGTGAGGTCATTTATTCAGGTCCGTGGTAATGTACTATCCTGCCTCTTTTGTACTTGATTTGATCAGAAAGCTGTAGGGCAGTGATTGTGTAGGGTGTAGCACACACCTGCGTGGTGCTGAACATGCCGAGACGTGCCTGTGCGACTCTGGAAGTCAGTGTGCCACCAGTAAGGCTTTGATGGCAAGTCATTTTATCTTTGGGAATTTTTGTACTAGATTTTTTAAAAACTTCTTATGAACAAATAGAAATGCTTTGGAACAGAATCTTTTATACTTAAGGGTGGCTTGGTATAAGAAAAAAAGAATACTGGTCTCAAAGTCCCAAGTTCTCTTCCTGATACTCCCCATTTCCAGTAATATCACCTGGGTAACGTATCAGTATTCTCATATGTTAAGTGATGAAAATTTTTGCTTTGTGTGAAGGTTATGTGAGATATTAAGTATGTGAAGACTTGTAAATTATGAAGTACCATGCAAATAATGGATTGTTTTTTAAAAGAATATAAGAATGGAGAGAGATCACTTTATGTAGCCATCTGGGTAATGTAACAAAAGCTAATCTAAGGATTAGGTGGCTTGGTATCGAAGAAAAAATTTTTTAATTCTAAGAAATCACATCACAATTTGAAGCCTCAGATGTTTGAGAGTATCAGTGAACTGAGGGAGAAATATTATTGTTCTTAATGATACTTTACCTAGGAGTACTTTCTCTTACTGCATTCTGTGGTAAAATTACAAATTATGCCAGTAGGAAAAAAAGACCCAATCAATTTCTAGTCAATATGTAGCTCTTGCTCTTATGTTAGTTTCAGATGTGGATTGCAATATCTGGAGCCCTAGAAGAGGTGGAATGCCTTTTTCAAATCAATGAGAAAACAAAGGTGATCCAGCTACCTCCTAGAGTCAGTCACGCCCACAAATACCTGGGCAACAAGTAGTTACTCAACTGTTACAACTTAGGAAGTACCCATCCCTCTGTAGGGTCAGTCCCCTTGGAAATAACATGGGCTTACTCTAGGAAAATGGTCACTAGAAAGAGGAGCTTCGGTCTTAAAGAACCTGTGTGTCGTTGCCAGGCTTAGAGGAAGCCCTAAAGTTAGTTTTGCAGGAATAGCCTTTGTCTAATTCATTATAAGATCTGTGCTGTCGCATTATATCCAAGTTATGATTTCCAGAGATAAGTCAAAACCTGACTTGATAACAAATACTTGGTAAAATAACTATGCCCTTCTTGATTGTCCCCACTTCCAATAATGTTTGATAAAATTTGTCAGTACACTGAGAGTCATTAGATGGATTTGGAGGATGCTTCATCAAACAGAAGAAATGGTCTTAGCCCTTCTGAAACTCAGGAGTTTAAGTAGAATTTAAAAGGACTTGTATATTTTGTGCTGAAAAATCAGATAAAGGAGTACAGTGTGATTCTTCATGGAAGACTATCCCTGGGTTTTCCTGCTCCTTATTTTAGGCAAGTCTTTCATTTCTCTAGACCATCATCCTCTGTTGCAAAATGGATGCTGCTGTAATATCAGTGTTATATGAGAATAACTAGAATAATACATCCACATAGATCAGAAGCCCTAAAAGGCCAATTATGAAAGATACTGTGCTTTAGTTTGAATTATATCAACTGAGAGGAAACTAATTAAATAAATCCTCATGTTTGGTTGGTAAACCCCTTCAAAAATGAGGGTCTGAGATTTGTATTTCTAGTTCAGTGTCTTAGACTTAGTGTCAACTTGTGTTGAAACTTGGTTAACCATACATTCAAGCAAATTCTTCATCTAAGTCTATTTCCTCATCTCCCACTTCACAGGGCTGTGTAAAAATGAAGCACTGTACAAATAAGAGGCATGTTACAATGGGAGGTGAAGGTGACTTCCAACAGTTTCACTACCTGCCCTTCAAATAGCTCCCACAAGTTTGTAGGTGCTGTCTCTTGGCTGTGAGAAGTTAAAAAGAAGCTTTTAGAAATTCAGAGATCTCTACCAACACCTCTGCTTTACCACAAAGGGCTTTCTGGCTTGACCAGTTAGGATTACTGTTTAATCTTAGCTCCCTACCACCCCCCCCCCGCCCCCGCTTTCTCTACTGAGAAAGACCACAAAACCTGTATGAAATTTCAAAGAAATAGAATTGGGATGATCAGTAGTACAAAGATCTTGTACTAACACTTTATATTTAGTGAAAGTATATGTCTCTGTTTCCAAAGTTTATTTCCTCTGCTTTGTAAACTGGCCTTATTCTGACCATGTACTAACCGGTAGCATTTATTGAGCATTTGCTACATGATTCTGTCACACATACACACATTCTCATTTATCTAAGCTCTCCTATAATGTGGGAACTACTGTTATTACTAACTTAAAAACCAGAAACTAATTTGAACAATGTGTGAAGTAAATACTTCCACCGTGGCCAATAGCAAACTGCTAATGATGTCACTGAACATGGGGTTGGGAAAATCAACATGTAACGGTCTCTCCCTGAGCTGGTGCAAGCCACGTCCAGCATGTTGTCACTGTGCTTGGGGACACTAACTGACTCACAATCTAGGAGCTAAACCCAACCATTGTTATTATAGAGTTGTGTACTTAACCACTATACAACACTGCCTTTATGATCTTAGCCTACCAACAAATCAGTGTTTTATTCAGATAAGCTTGCGTACGGTGGCACAGGCATAAAAGGACCATGAAATAACTTTGTAACAGAGGAATTAGGATTAGTGTTCTGGCGTTGAGGAACCTATAAAGATATTTTATAACTTTATATTGTCCCTCTGGTTGACTCAAACTTCAGGAAGAAACGGATTAGATACGGGAATGTAAATGTTCACTGGCTGAAGATGGTGGTAGCTCTTAAGTAGTCGACTTACCTACAACTGATCAGGACTCCCTTGTGACATCTCTGGTAAGAAGGACTCTGCCTGAAATCTATTTAGCAATCACTGCCTTTCTCTTTCCTAAATCCTCCCCCTAATATCTGCAGGGCCTGAGGAAACAGGTCAAAATATTTTGATGTGATAAACAAGCTATTATGTTCACACAAGATGCACATGCAGCTTGGGTTTTAGAATTTTCTGATTTCTCAGAATTCCAGAGGTGGTAGCCAGGGGAGAGCCAGCCCACAGCCCGTTCCTCTCCTCCTCTCCACCTTCAATCTCTTAATAGCCACTAAGGAGCATCTGTGGGTTCTTTAGCCTACATGCCTAAAGTTTTGTCCCCCTGCAAAGAGCCACCTCTTGACCACCCTTAAATATAAGGTTACATTTTTGGGAAAATGAGCCTGGAAGCTGAGCTGTTTAGGCAGGAAGTTTGAGTCCCAGGTACCTTAAACATGACCTAGATTGAAATGAAATGGGCTCCAGGTGGTCATATCCTATTGGCCCTGCAGATGGGGACACAGCTGCATCAGAGCCTAGGCAGAGAATTAAGAGGCCCTCTCAAAGGAGGCAGCTGAGGATAGTACTAGGGTTTTTTCTAAAGTTAATAGGGTACAACTTTTAAAATTTTTACTGAGGTATACAGTAAACTATATAACATTGTGTAAGTTTGGCTTCCCTGGTGGCTCAGACAGTAAAGAATCCACATGGAGGCCAGAGTTCAATATATTGATTTGATACAATATAAGTATACTTTGCTTTATATAAGTAGGTATAGCATGATAGAGGTTTAGCATTAGCTACATGTTGTCACAACTGGCAGGAACTCCTCATTTCTTACGGCTAACACTCCATTTTATGTATGTCTGTATAACTGCTGTCCATTCATCTGTTGATGGACACAGGTCATTTCCATATATTGGCTATTGTGAATATGCTGCAGTAAACATAGTGTATATATCTCTTTAATATCCTATTTTCATTTCTCTGCATATATACCCAGATGTGGAATTGCTGGGTCCTAAGGTACTTTTGTTTTTTATTTCTTGAGGAATTGTACTGTTTTCCATAGTGGCTGTATCAATTTACATTCCCACCAACAGGGTACAATGAAGGGTTCCCTTATCCTTCCATGTTCACAACTTTTGTCTTCTTGATGACACCCGTTCTAACATATGAGATTTTGATTTACATTTCCCTGATGATTAGTGATGTTAAGCACCACGTCATATATCTGGATGTCATTGGGAAAATGTTGGTTCTATACCTATCTTTTAATCAGATTGTTTGCTTTTTTTGGTTTCTATATTTTGGCTATTAATTGCTTGATATATGCTTTGCAAATACTGTCTCTGATTCCATATGTTGCTTTTCTTTTTTTTTTTGCTGTGCAGGTTTTTATTTTGTAGCCCTACTTGTTGATTTTTCATTGCTTGTACTCTTGGTGTCATATCTAAAATACCGCTACACCGATCAGTATCAAGGAGCTTCTTTTTGTTTTCTTCTAGGAGCTTTATGGGATCAAGTCTTATGTTTAAGACTTTAATCCATTTTAAGTTAATTTTTATGAGTGATGTAAGATAGAGGTGTCATTTTTCTGCATGTAGTTATCCAGTTTTCCTAGCACCATTTATTGATGAGACTGTCCATTCCCCGTTGAGGAAGGCTCCCTTATTAAATATTAGTTGATTGTTTATGCAGTGGGTTATTTCTGGGCTCTCTGTTCTGGTCTATTGATTTACGTGTGTGTGTTATGCTAGTAACATACTATCGTAATTACTAAAGCTTTGTAGTATAGTTTGAAACAAAGACCTATAATCCTGGTGGCTTTTTTCTTTCTTAGGGTTGTTTTCGATATTTGGGGTCTTTTGTTTTAAATCTCATATGAATGTTAGGATTTTTTTCTATTCCTGTGAAAAATGCCATGGGAATTTTGATAGGGATTTCATTGACTCTATAGATGACATTAGGTAATATGAACATTTTAGCAATATTAATTCTTCCAGTTTGTGAACACAGGATATCTTTCCATTTGTTTGTGACTTCAGTTTCTTTCATCAAAGTTCATAGTTTTCACTGTTCAGATCTTTCACTTCCTTGGTTAAATTTATTTCTAAATGTTTTATTGTTTTGATGCCATTGTAAGTGGGGTAATTTCTTTTTCTTTTCAGCTATTTTGTTATTGGTATTATATAGATGTGGGGCTTCCCAGGTGGCTCAGTGGGAAAGAATCTGCCTGCCAGTGCAGGAGATGCAGGTTTGATTCCTGGGTTGAGAAGATCCCCTGGAGAAGGAAATGGCAACCCACTCCAGTATTCTTGCCTGAAAATTCTATGGACAGAGGAGCCTGGCAGGCTACAATCCATGGGGTCAGAGAGTCAGACATGACTGAGCATGCATGCATGCAACTGATTGTGTATATTGCTTTTTATTCACACCTTTTACCAGTGTGTTGTATGCGTTCCCATTTTCATGTCACTGACTAGCATCTTTTCATTCCAGCTTCAAAGAACTCCTTTCAGTGTTTCTTGCAAAGCAACTCTAGTGGACTCCCTCAGCTTTTGTTTTTCTGGGAAAGTATTTCTCCTTCATATCTCAGGGTTAAGTTTGTCAGATAAAGTATTTCTGGCTGGCAGTTTTTTCTTTCAATGAACACTTTGAATATGTTATTCCACTCTCTTCTGACCTGTAGGGTTTCTGCTGAGAAATTTGCTTATAGCCTAATGGTGGTGACTTTCCAAGTTATATAATCTTTTTTTTTCCTGACTCCTGATTTTTTTGACAGTTTTATTATAATGTGTCTTGAAGACTTTTTGCACTGAGATCGTAAGTTGACCTGTTATCTTCATGAATTTGGATATCCAAATCTCTCCTCAGGTTGCTGTTCAGCTGTTATTTCTTTGAGTAAATTTTCTGCCCCCTTCTCCCTCTCTGCTTTTTCTGGAACACTTGATTATTCATACATTTGTTCTTTAGAAGGAATCTCATAGATCACATTGACTTTCTTTACTCTTCTTCACTCGTTTTTCTTTTTCTGCTCTTATTTAACAAGTCCTGTCTTCCAGGTCATGTATCTTGTCTTCCATTTGCTTCACAGTGCTATAGATGCTATCACATTTTTCGTTTCTTTCACTGAATTTCTTCAGCTCCAGAATTATTTTTTATAATATCTATTCCTTGGGTAAACATCTATCTCATCTTGTTCATGTACGTTTTTCCCTGATAAAATTGAATTTTTTTTTTGTAATTCATTGAATTTCTTCAAAATAGTTGTTTTGAAGAATCAGCTAGACACAGAACACCCTACGTATGAGCTCAGTTATTGGGAAATTATTCTTTTGGTGATGACGTGTTTACTTGATTTTCCATGCTCTTTGTAGTCTGACATTGCTGCTCTCACATCTGAAGAAGTACATGACATCTTAATTAAATCTTTATTGGTTGGCTTCAAATGGGGTATACTGTTCTTCAGGGCTGTTACATATGGAGATTTCTTTACCTTTGTATAGGAATACCCACTGCACTCTTTTTGCTCCCTCTTGTGGCAGAATTCTTTAAGCTTCTGTGTCTTCTCTGGTTCTTACCACTCGGCTGACTGGCTGCAGGAAACCTCTTGTTTTCCAGAAGATGGTGCTATAGCTCCAGTTTGTGGTTGCTCTCTTGCCCACCAATCCTGGTGTATTTTTCTGAGTGTTCACTTGCCTTATTCTCACAGCTGCACCTCAGAAGTGCCTAAGGACCTGGCCACAGAGTAGAGGAGACAGGAGTTTAGAATTCATTGCTAAAAAGGGAGGGACAAAAAGGAATGTCTTACCCTACCATGATGCTGACCAACTGAGTAGTTTTTAAGATCTATTGTCTCTAATCTTCCAGTGCAAATAAAATAGGTTATTACTGAATACTATTTTGTGACCCCCTAAGAGTATTCACTAGTAGGATTTGCTTTTGAGTATCTGTCGGTTCACCACAAAGTTGTGCATACTAGGAAGCAGAGAAAAGAGCTGGTATTTCAATAATTCCTTGTAAATACTACTTTCTGTGAATGGCTAAGAGTACAGCACATTTTGTAACTATAGGACCAGCTCAGGAGCCACTGCAATACTAGTTCTTTTCAAGAAAATTAACTGGAACAAAAGGAACAGTACAAAAATTAGTTGTTACATAAATTAACATAGTAGTAGTAAGCATGGATCAATGGCACCCACTCCGGTACTATTGCCTAGAAAATCCATGGACGGAGGAGCCTGGTAGGTTGTGGGTTGCTGAGAGTCGGACATGACTGAGCGACTTCATTTTTGCTTTTTACTTTCATGCATTGGAGAAGGAAATGGCAACCCACTCCAGTGTTCTTGCCTGGAGAATCCCAGGGATGGGGGAGCCTGGTGGGCTGCTGTCTATGGGGTCACACAGAGTTGGACACGACTGAAGCAACTTAGCAGCAGCAGTGAGCCTGGATGAAGGTGGCAGGTGGAACAGAACCATCTACTCTCTCAACTCTAAATTCCGTAAGGTGCTAGAGTAGAAGAAAAATAAGAAATATGCTATAGCACTGAAAATGAGAGGGCTAGCAATGGAACTGAAATTGTGAGAATGCCAAAAAGATAGAGTGCAGATGGGATTAAGGCTACAGGCAAATACAATGAGAGAAAATCACAACACTAGACAGATAGAGGAATAGGCTGAGCCCAGAATCAATAGATACAAAAAGTAGGAGATGCCCATGAATACTTGGCAGAGTGGTTCATTAGGGAGCTGACTGAGAATAGCTAGGCCAGTCCCATCCCCCAACCATGGGTCAAGTTGGGTATTGATGGGGTGTTTACACCCAGCCTATACCCTAATGTGGGTGAAGCCATTGGAACTGGAGAAGCAGGGCAGTGCCTCATAGGTACTTGCTTACCCTCAAGAGGAATAAAAGCCTATATCCAGAATTCAACTACTGATAGATCTTTGCCTGGAAGCACAACTTACATATACCATCACTGGCTCTGATAAACAGAACAACATCCACAAAAAGAGTCTCTAATCAGCAACTAAATGAGCAACTAAGCAAATTACAACTATGAATCACCAAAATACTTCAAGAAAGCCCTAAAGAAAAACTTGAAAAAAAAAAATCCACAGAAGAAAGAAGATAAGTGATTCCATATCCGAAGGGCAGAGAAGATATCATAGGCATTAAATAAAGACTAAATACCAGAGGGGTACAGCTTAAGAGCAAAGCTGTGAGCAAGATGACCATAAAGCAAGACTCTCATTACTCAGCCTAGAAGTATAGATGGAGAAAATATCAAGGAAAGCTAAAAGATACAGGTTCAAATATTCCAATATATAACTAGACAGGAGCTAACAGTATGTAGAGAGGCAGAGTAGAGTAGATTTAGGCATGGAAGATGGTCTGAAAAGTCTTAGGATAAAAGGGTTCATCCCTACACAGCACAGAATCAGATCAATTTTTTAAAGGCAAAATTTCAAAATAACCATGATTAACAAATCCTAAAAGCTGCTAGCTGCCAAAAAACAGGTTATGTACAAGTTACTACTACTGTCATCGGGCTTCTCTGACAATAATGTATGAGAAAGGAACTTACTTTGAACCAGGAATCCTAGACTTCCACTTTCCAGTCCTGCATGTAAGCAGCTTATACACTGCTGCTGCTGCTAAGTCGCTTCAGTCGTGTCCGACTCTGTGCGACCCCATAGACAGCAGCCCAACAAGCTCCCCCGTCCCTGGGGGTTCTCCAGGCAAGAACGCTGGAGTGGGTTGCCATTTCCTTCTCCAATGCATGAAAGTGAAAAGTGAAAGTGAAGTCGCTCAGTTGTGTCTGACTCTTCGTGATCCCATGGATTGCAGCCCACCAGGCTCCTCCATCCATGGGATTTTCCAGGCAAGAGTACTGGAGTGGGGTGCCATTGCCTGCTAGTTCATCATAAAAGGAGGTAAAAAGCTAACTGAAAATAACTCCTCCTAGATCTATAAGGGAAGTAAGGTCACAGGGCAAAGCACTGTCTCCAGAATTAGACTGACAGGCACATAGAGAAAATCACAACATACTGCAGCAGTAAACTCTTGAGAAACGAATGCCAGAGTAAGGGAACCCAAACCATAATAGACAAATCATTGGAGGTTCAGTGTAGACAACTCTAAGTTAAAACACCAGGGGAACCCAATCATGCAGTGGGTAGGATGGGGACACTTGTGTTTTACCTCTTCAGTGTCTACCAGTTTCTTAACAGTGAATGTATGAGAATAAATCCAGTGTGTTTCTGGGAAGAGGAAAGGAACTATTCTGAAATACATGAGAGCACTTTGCTTTATTTAGTAAAGTCTACCCTCAGAGAAACTTTAAATAAAGCCAAACTGACCTGGGAGGACAGAAGTACCCAACTCCCACTCTAGCTATCCTGTCCCACCTAAGTGTGGTGGACTAGGGAACTGAGAAACATCTAATTCACAGTCCAGAGGCATCAGTCACACTGTTTGCGATGCCATGTACTGCAGCACGCCAGGCTTCCCTGTCCATTACCAACTCCTGGAGCTTGGCTCAAACTCATGTCCATCAAGTTGGGGATGCCATCCAACCATCTCATCCTCTGTCGTCCCCTTCTCCTCCTGCCTTCAATCTCTCCCAGCATCAGGGTCTTTTCCAGTGAGTCAGCTCTTCACATCAGGTGGCCAAAGTATTGGAGCTTCAGCATCAGTCCTTCCAATGAATATTCAAGACTGATTTCCTTTAGGATTGACTAGTGTGATCTCCTTGCAGTCCAAGGGACTCTCAAGAGTCTTCAACACTAGGGGATCTTCCCAACCCAGGGATTGGACCCAGGTCCCCTGCGATGCAGGTAGATTCTTTACCATCTGAGTTACCAGGGAAGCCCATTCAGAGGCATAGGCTCACTTGAAAGGCTGAGCTCTAATCACAGGCATATACACGTCTCCTCCCACACATCACCACATCACCAAAGGCCTATTTACATTAATTCCTTTTACTTGGTTCATCATGCCCATTTGTCAGGAAAAAAATTACAGGCATACCAAAACTAAAGACACACAGTTGGAAGAGACAGCAAATATCAAAATTGTAATATGGCACATGTGTCATATGGCAGATGTGGAGGGATGTTGGAATTATCAGGCTGAGATAAAACTATGAAACGTTAAAGACTATTGAGGCAGCATGGAAGAACAAGTGGGCAACTTAGCAGAGACAGGAATTCTAAGAATCAAAAGAAATTCTAGAGATAAAAACACTGCAACAAATGAATAATACCTTTGATGGACTTATGAGTAGGCTGGACATGGCTGAGAAAAGAATCTCTGACCTTGAGGGTATCTCATTAGAAATCTCTAAAACTGAAAAACAGAGAAAAAGTACTGTAAACAAACAAAACCCCAGAATATCTAAGAACTGTAGGACAACTGCAGAAGGTGTAGCATATGTGTAACAGAAATACTGGATGGAGAGGAAGGGACAAAACAAATATTTGAAACAACAGAATTTCCCCCAAATTTATGTCAGACACCAAAACCACAAATCTAATAAGCTTAGCGATAAATGCTAAACAAAAACAAAAACCTACACTTTGATCTGTAGTTTCAATACTGTGTACCTAAGATAAAAAAATCCTGAAAGAAGCCAGAGGAAATAAAATTCAATTTATCCTCAGAAACCATGAAAGCAAGAGGAAAGATGAATGAAATATTTAAAGTGTTGACAGAAAAAAGAACCCACCAACCTAGAATTCTATTGCCTGTGAAATTATCCTTCAAAAGTGAAGGGAGAAGCAGTTTCAAAAGGTTGAAATAGAAAGACTCCAAGCTCACCTCCTTTATGGTTCACACCAAAATTACAACTATTTATAGAACAAAAGGCCAGAACCTACCAGAAAAGATCTACAACTAAAAAAAAGTAACTACAAGACAGGAAGGGTAGAGTTGTGGTATACTCAGGACACAGACTCCCAGGCGGCTGACCCAGAAACAGGAGAATAATTACAATTACAGAATTCTCCCTCAGCAAGGATCTGAGCCCCACATGAAATCCCCCAGCCCAGGGGGACAAAAGCCTAGAACATTTGGTTTTGAAGGCTAGAGGGGCTTTACTTTCAGGAGAACCATAAGGCTGTGGAAATACAAACTCCATTCTTAAAGGGCACGCACATAATCTCACACACTTCAGAATACAGGGCAGAAGCAGTCATATGAAAGGAGCCTGCTTCAGACCTACCTGTTGATCTTGGAGAGTCTTGAAGAGGAAGGTGGCAACTGGAGCTTACCCTGGGGACACAGATCAAGGGATCAACCCAAGAAGAATACATAACAACTGTAAACATATATGCAACCAAAATAGGATCACCTAAATACATAAAGGAAACATTCCCTGGTGGCTCGGAGGATAAAGCGTCTGCCTGCAATGCAGGAGACCCAGGTGCGATCCCTGGGTCGGGAAGATCTCCTGGAGAAGAAAATGGCAACCCACTCCAGTATTCTTGCCTGGAGAATTCCATGGACATGGATGGAGGGTCGCAAAGAGTTGGAGACGACTGAGTGACCTCACTTTACACTCTACCAGACTTAAAGGGAGAAACTGATAGTAATAGAATAATAGTAGGGAATTTAACACTCCACTTACATCAACGGACAAGTAATCTAGACAGAAAATCAATAACAGAAACACTGGCCTTAAATGACATATTAGACTAGAGGGACTTAATAGATTATATATACGTAGGAAGAGGGAACATTCCATCCCAAAGCAACAAACCACATGTTAAAGTGCTCACAGAAAGTTCTCCAGGATAGACTGATTCCATGCTAGGACATAAAACAAGACTCAGCAAACTTAAAAAAACTGAAATCATGTTAAGCATCTTTTCCAACCACAATGCTATGAGACTAGAAAACTATGAGAACAAACCACAAACATCTGGAAGCTAAACAATATGTAACTAACCAACCAATGGATCACTAAGGAAATCAAACAAAAAATTAAAAAAAAAATACTTGAAGACAAATGAAAAAGAAAACACAATGATCCAAAACTTAAGGGACACAACAAATACAGTTCTAAGAGGAAAGTTTATAGCAATATAAGCTTATCTTAAATAAATAACCTAACCTTACACTTACAGGAACTAAAAAAAAGAAGAGCAAAACCCAAAATAAATGGAAGGAAATCATAAAGATCAGGGCAGATATTAAATAAGAGATTTAAAAAATAATGATTAATGAAAGTAGAGCTGGTTTCTTTGCAAAGATAAAACTGATAAACCTTTAGCCAGACCCTTCAAGAAAAAAAGAGACAGGGGCAAAACCAAAAAAATAAGATATAAAAAAGGAGATGTTACAACCAACACCATATAATACAAAAGATAAGAAATTACTATGAATAATTAAAAACCAATAAAATGGACAACCTAGAAATGTACAATTTCCCAAGACTGAAGCAAGAAGGAAATATGAAGAGACCAATTACTACTAATGAATCTGAATCAGTAATTCAACATTAACAACAACAACAACACCCAACAAATATAAGTTGAGGACCAGGGGCTTCCCTGGTGGTCTAGCGGCTGAGACTGCGCTCACAGCGCGGGGGACCCAGGTTTGATTTCTGGTCAGGGAACTACATTCCACATGCCATAACTAAAGATCCCTCATGTCGCAACTAAGACTTGGTGCAGCCAAATAACTAATATTTTTAAAAAGTCAAGGACCAGATTTGCTTCACAAGTAAATAATACCCAACATTTAGAGAAGAGTTAACACCTATCCTTCTCAAACTATGTTCAAAAAAAAAGCTGAGGAAAAACACTTATGAACTCACTCTGAGTCCAGCATCCCTCAAATACCAAAACCAGACAAAAATACCACATACACACAAAAAAAGGAAAATTACAGGCCAATATCACTTTATGTACATAGATGCAAAAATCTGCAACAAAATAGCAAACTGGATCCAACAATACTTTAAAAGGATCAGACGCCATGATCAAGTGGGATTTATCCCAAGATGCAGGGACAGTTCAGAATCTGCAAATCAATCAATATGATACATCACAACAAGAACAATAATCTCAACAGATGCATAAGTAGATAAGATCTCTAATAGATGCATAAATAGATACGATCATCTCAGCAGATGTATATAAAAAGCTTTTGACAAAATTCAACATGTGTGATCACTCAGTTGTGTCCGACACTTTGTGACCCCATGGACAGTAGTGCACCAGGTTCGTCTGTCCATGGAATTTTCCAAGCAAGAATACTAGAGCAGGGTGCCATTTCCTAGTCCAGGAGATCTTCCTGATCCAGGGATCGAACCCATCCATGTCTCCCATGTCTCCTGCATTAGCAGGCAAATTCTTTACCACTGCGTCAGCAAGGAAGCCCATACACTCCTTCATCCAACAGCAACAGAACATACATTGTTCTCAAGCTCACACAGCATTCACCAAGGTAGACCACATTCTGGGCTATGATATATAAATAAATTTTAACCAACAGAAATCATGTAGTGGTGCTGGAGAAGACTCCTGAGAGTCCCTTGGACAGCAAGGAGATCAAACCAGTCAATCTTAAAGGAAGTAAAACCTGAATATTCATTGGAAGGACTAAAGCTGAAGCTCCAGTACCCTGACCACCTGATATGAAAGCTGACTCATTGGAAAAGACCCTGATGCTGGGAAAAACTGAAGGCAAAAGGAGAAGGGGGCGGCAGATGGTTAGATAGCAACACTGACTCAACAGACATGAATTTGAGCAAATTCCAGGAGACACTGGAGGCCAGAGGAAGGTGTGCTGCAACCATAGGGTTGCAGAGTGGGACCATGACTGGGCGACTGAACAGCACCTCCTCTAAGACCATGATGTAATTAAACTAGAAATAAGTAACAGAAAGGCAACTGGAAAAACCCATATGTGGAAATTAACATAGTTGAAGTAACGTAAGGGCCAAAGAGGACGTATCAAGAGAAATTTTTAAAATATTTTGAATTAACTTATCAAAATTTGTGGGATGCAACAAAGCAGTGTTCAGAGGGCAATTTATAGCATTGAGTGAACATATTAGAAAGGAAAAAGATCTAAAAATAATCATTTAAGTTTCTATCTTAGAAAACTAGAACAAGAGCAAATTAAATCCGAAGCAAGCATCAGCCCTTGACTGCATGGATTACAATAAACTGTGGAAAATTCTGAAAGAGATGTGACTACCAGACCACCTGACCTGCCTCTTGAGAAACCTGTATGCAGGTCAGGAAGCAACAGTTAGAACTGGACATGGAAGAACAGACTGGTTTCAAATAGGAAAAGGAGTACATCAAGGCTGTATATTGTCACCCTGCTTATTTAACTTACATGCAGAGTACATCATGAGAAACTGGGCTGGAGGAAGCACAAGCTGGAATCAAGATTGCTGGGAGAAATATCCATCACCTCATATATGCAGAGGACACCATCCTTACGGCAGAAAGTGAAGAACTAAAGAGCCTCTTGATGAAAGTCAAAGAGGAGAGTGAAAAAGTTGGCTTAAAGCTCAACATTCAGAAAACTAAGATCATGGCATCTCGTCCCATCACTTCATGGCAAATAGATGTGGAAACAGTGGCTGACTTTATATTTCTGGGCTCCAGAATCACTACGGATGGTGATTGCAGCCATGAAATTAAAAGATGCTTACTCCTTGGAAGGAAAGTTATGACCAACCTAGACAGCATATTGAAAAGCAGACATATTACTTTGCCAACAAAGGTCCGTCTAGTCAAGGCTGTTTTTTCCAGTGGTCATATAAGGATGTGAGAGTTGGACTATAAAGAAAGCTGAGCACCAAACAATTGACGCTTTTGAACTGCGGTGTTGGAGAAGACTCTTGAGGGTCCCTTGGACTGCAAGAAGATCCAACCAGTCCATCCTAAAGGAGATCAGTCCTAGGTGTTCTTTGGAAGGACTGATGTTGAAGCTGAAACTCCAATACTTCGGCTACCTGATGCAAAGAGCTGACTCATTTGAAAAGACCCTGATGCTGGGAAAGGTTGAGGGTAGGAGAAGGGGACGACAGAGGATGAGATGGCTGGATGGCATCACTGACTTGATGGATGTGAGTCTGAGTGAACTCTGGGAGTTGGTGATGGACAAGGAGGCCTGGCGTGCTGCAGTTCATGGGGTTACAGAGTCAGACACGACTGAGTGACTGAACTGAACTGAAGCATAAGCATTAGAAAAGAAATTATAAAAGCTAGAGCAGAATTAAATTAAAAGTAGTACATTAATAGAAAAAAATTTTAAAAAACTTTTTTAACTGTTTCTTTAAAAATGTCAATGAAATTGACAAGTTTCTAGCCAGGCTATGAAAGAAAGAGACTAATTATTAATTACTAATAACAGAGAAGAAAGAAGGAATATCAGTACAGATTTCAAGGACGTTAAAAGGACAATAAGCAAAACTGTGGAAAAATTCTGCCCATATACTTAATGGTAGCACCTAGATGAAATAGACAAATTTCCAAAAGACATAATTTGCCAAAACTTACAAAAGAAGAAACAGATCTGAATAGGATTATATCAAAGAAATTGAATCAATAATAATTAACCCTCAAAAAAAGAAAGCAGCACACCCAGAAGGGTTCACTGGCGAATTCCACCAAACATTTAAGGAAGAAATTTTATTGATTCTCTACAATCTCTTTCAGAGGATACAAGAAGGACTACTTCCTAACTCATTCTATGAGGACAGCATAACCTACTACTAGGCCAGACAAAGCACTACAAGAAAACTATAAACCAGTATCTCTCTTAAGTACAGATGCAAAACTCCTCAATAAAGTGTTAGGAAATCAAATTTAATGATGTGTAAAAAGAATTATATAACAAAACAGACTGGGATTTATCCAAGGCAATACTGGTTCAACATTACATTTGAAAATCAATGTAATCCACATCCATAAGCTAAAAAAGAAAAATCACATGATCACATTGATAAAGAAAAAGCATTAAAAAAATCAAGCATTCATGATAAAAACTTTCAGTAAACTAGGAAGAGGGGGATTTCCTCACCGTGATAGGAAAAAAAATCTATAAAACGTACACTAACATCATACTAAATGGTGAGAAACATGAAGCTTCCTCATTAAGATGGAAGAGGAACAGCTTTCCACTAGGAGGAAGAAGGCAAAAAGATACCAGAGAATCTAGAGATGAACCTTATATGCACAGTCAATTCATTTTTGACAAAAGCACCCAAAACAATTCGTTGGGAAAAGGACAGTCTCTCCAATAAACGATGCCGAGAAAATCAGATAGCCGAATGCAAACAGATAAATTTAGACCCTTCACACCATACATAAAAATCAGCCCAAAACATATCACAGGTCTAAATGTAAGAACTAAATACTCATTGGAAGGACTGATGCTGAAGCTGAAGCTCCAACACTTTGGTCACCTGATGCAAACAGCTGACTTGCTGGTAAAGACCCTGATGCTGGGAAGACTGAAGGCCTAAGAAGAAGAGGGCGACAAGAGGATGAGATATTGGGTGGCATCACTGATTCAGTGGACATGAACCTGGACAAACTCCAGGAGACAGGGAAAGACAGGGAGGCCTGAAATGCTAGTCCGTGTGGTTGCAGAGCTGGACATGACTTGGCAACTGAACAACAGCAACGACAAAAGACAATGTCAAAAAACAAACAAAACACCAAGAGAAAATCTTGATGGTCTTATTTAGGCAGTTTTTAGATGATACCAAAAACATGATCCATAAAATTTTAAAATTAATCAATTGGACCTAAAATGTAAAACTCGTACGTTTCAAAAGAGCATTAAGCAGACAGACTAGGAGGAAATAATTGCAAATCTTATATAAGACTCATATCCTATAAATATGTATAAAGAACTCTTACAAGTCAGTAATAGAAGGGCAAATCCCATCTTAAAGACTTAAACACAAATATCTACAAGCACATGAAAAGATGCCCAACATCTTCAGTCCTTGGGGAAATGCAAATGAAAACCAAAATGTAGTATCACTTCACACCCACTGAATAATTATAAGATAGACAGTAATAAATTGCTGCTGAGAATGTATAAAGTAGATATGTTTTTTCCCTGGGGGAGGTGATGGAAACACATTAAAATTGGATTGTGGTGATGGTTACACAGCTCTGTAAAGAATACCTTAGTAGAGCTATTAAAAGAAAACTTCACCACTAAACTAACTTCCTGTTTACACACTGGAACAAGTTAGACAACACCATGAGGAAAGAATCGGGTATAAAATGTGGGACATTCTATAAGAAACAATTTACAATGTTAAGGACAAAAAAGCAGGGGATTATTGCAGAATTAAAGACTAAAGGTACACAGCAACCTAGAATAATGCATAAATCTTGATCAGATTCTGCACTGGAAAAACAAAAGACATTTCTGGAGTTGTTGGGGAAGTCTGAATTCTGACTGAATATCAGATGATATTATGAAATTATTGGTCAATTTTTATGCATGATAATGGTACTGTTCAGTGGCAGTATGTCTTCTTTCATAGTATATGGATGCTGAACTACTTAGGGATGATATTTAGGGATGAAGTACCATGTCTGCAACATGCTTTAAAATGGTTCAGCAAAAATAAATGTGTATTTGTAATGATAAAGCAAATAGGGAAGTGAACCTGGTTGAAAGGTATTAAAAAAGTTCATTTTACCTCTTCAAACTTTGCTGTAGGTTTAAAATTTTTTTAAAGTAAAAAGTGGGGAAACCTCATTCAAGCATACTTGGAATGACATTAAGAAATATATACATGTGTGTATATGCCTGTATACATGTGCGTATATATACAGCATCTAAATATATGACTTACATAGGAATGAATATATATATTTATACATACAATGTTCAGGATCTCTTTGGTGATTATACAATTTTATTAAGACATTAAAAGGACTTAGAAGAAGACATATAACATGTTCATGGATTAGAAGGCCCAATATAATGACACTAATTCTCTCCAAATGGCCCACAGAATCATGATCAAATCAGGCCCACCCTGTTTTTTTTTTTAGTTTTGGGGAGGAAATTGACAAGCTGTTTCTAAAATGGACATGGAAGAACAACAAACCAAGAAGAGCACAAGCTCCTGAAGAACAACAGCAAGGTGAAAGGACTTGCTATACCATATATTAGAACTTTTTTAAAAAGATAGAGTATTGAAGAGAGTGTATACAACACAGGAGAAATCAATAAAACAAAATTAAAAGTCCAGAAATAAATCTTTGCATATATCAACCCATAATATATAACTGAAAAGGCACTTTAAAGCAGTAGGAAAAAGGAAAATGTTTTCAACAAATGATACTAGGACAACAGATTAGCCACATAAAGATACAAAAAAAAAAAATTACCACATCTCAGAGACAGTTCCAAGTAGGATGAAACCTCAATGAGAGAGGCAAAACTATAAACCATTTAAGAAAATATCAGTCATCTTCATAACCTGGAGAGAGAAAAAGTTTTTAAGTGAAACATAAAACATGCTACCCATAAGCAAAAATTAATATATATGAACATATGAAAATGTTAATCAAAATAGTATAAAAAGACAAGCCACAAATTGAGAAAAGATTCTGCAATACCACTCATAAAGGAGTAGTATCCAGAACATACAAAGAACCCCCTGTAAATGCTTAAGAAAAACAGACAAAAAACTTGACCACATATTTCACTCACCAAAGATGAAATCCAAATAGTCAATAAACTTAGAGGTATTTTCCCATGCTATCAATCAGAAAGTGAATTAGTAAAGTCTTTTCTGAAGAACAATGTGGTAATATATACGAACAGATGAAAGGTGTTCAGCCTCATCTGATGTAAGGAATATGCTAATTAAAACCACAAGATAACATTATACATTCAACAGATTAGTAAAAATTAAAGTGTTGCTACATTTCTTGATGGAATAAAAATCAGTACGAACATCTCTGGGAAATAGTTTGGCATGATCTAGCTAAGTTGACTGTAATAAACCCTGTACCCCTGGGGCTCTGCTCTTAGGCATATTTCCTTTTAAAAACACATGCATAAGTTGCTTTTTAGTCATTAAGTCATATCTGACTTTGTGCAACCCCAAGGACTATATCCCACCAAGCTCCTCCGTCCATGGGATTTCCCAGGCAAGAATACTGTAGTGGGTTGCCATTTCCTTCTCCAGGGGATCTTCCCAACCCAGAGATCCAACCCAGATCTCTTGCCTGGCAGGCTGATTCTTTACCACTGAGCCAGCTGGGAAACGTTTCAACATACATACTCCAAATTTGAAAAAAATAAACAAAAAAACTCTCCAAAACACACATACAAAATATCCATGGCAGCACCATTTGTAATATCCCCAAATTAGAAACAAACCACATGCAGATGTTCAGAGTAAAACATCAAAATAAATTATTATATTCAAATAATGGAATAAGCGAACTACAGCTTATACAGCAACTTACAGGGATGAATGATGAATCTTATAATGTTTAGAAAAGGGAACAAGTCTTGAAAGTGTACAGTATAATTTGATTCACAAAAATTAAAAAAATAGGAACCAAAAAGTGTGTTTAAGAAGGTATATGTGGGTGGTAAAACTATAAAGAAATGCTAAGAAATGAAGAGGCAGGAATGGTACTAAAGAGGACAACAGGAGCTGTGATGGAAGGATCCTCGAGGGAACTTCTAAAGTGTCAGAAATATTCTTTCTTGACCTGGGTAGTTATATAGGTGTTTATGACCATCTCCTTAAAAAAATATCTATGTGTATATACCTGTGTATACATACACATAAAGATGTTTTCATAGATTTTCTACATACTCTACAATAACAACAAGATACACAAATGGTCACTAAATGCAAAAAGACATTTGACTTCACTAGTAATTAGTAAAATGAAAACTAAAACAGCATTGATTACCTATCACAATTTGCCTAAAATGTAAGATTGACAATATCCATTTTTGCTGAAGCTGCAAAGAAATGAGTTCTCCTTATGCTGTCAGAAGGAAAGTAAATTCGTAAAGCCTTTTTGAAGCAATGTGACAATATATATATAAATGTAAAACCCATATATCTCACGAAGTACCAATTTCAATTTAAAATATCCATCCTAAGGAAATACTAGCACATGTACAAAACATGTATAGAAAGGTGTTTACTGTTCACTACAGCTTTGCTTGCAACAGTCAAAAAAATGAGTGTCAATAAGGGAATATTTATGAAAAGTATCATAACCCATATACTGGAATACTATGCAGCTATTAAAAATTAAGATAAATCTTTATAAACTGACATGCAAAGATCTCAAAAGTGAACAAGTGAACAAAAGCAAGTCACAGAACACATACACAGCATAATTCTATTTTTAAAATGTATATGAATTTATAGATATATATGTATGAAAACAGACTAAAATTTTATACACTAAGTTGTGAGCAGTGATTACCTGTGGGTCAGGGAGGGGAAGGGAGAAGTAGGGTAAAGAGGGTACTTTTACATTTTATGCTATATTTCTGAATTTTTGTTTACGAACACATCCACAGACTTGTTCATTTTTAACAGGTGGTAACAGCAAAACAACTGTGTTGCTATTTATTCCATTCCAATGAGAACAACTGAATACATTTGGAAATAACTTGCTTTCCAAGCTAATTCTTTTGTTCCTGGAAGGCCTCAAGAGAGCCTATCGTGTGTACAGGGCTGTCAGCCATCAATGATGAACCATGTGTAGGATATGGAGTGACATGGCTCATCTCCAGGCTCACCCTTTGAAAATATTTGCATACATTCTCCTATCCCAGCTCATTGGCAACAACAATAATGTTTTCCCAAAGCACTTTGCTAAAGTAAATAAATTCTGATGCTACACATCAAATCACAAAGAGCAAAGTGTAGATGTGGCTGTCAAGATGTTTAGATCTAAATTAGCAATCACACCCTTGGTGAGTGACTTTTGGAATAAGCAGTTTGTATTTAGATTCATAAGGAAGAAGCTAGAGCCCACTAAATCTTCTTTTCCGCTTACTCCACCATAGCTCTTTCCAAGTCAAATGATTTCCTATAAACGTGGGAAAGAAGGAAGCCTGATCACTAGTCACTGGCAACTGGTAGCGAATCAAAATCACAAGCACTATCAGTACATTTATGAAGGAAAATCCAACTCCATGCATACATTTCGGTGTGCATTTTATTTTGGATTGGAATCATATCCATACGAATGAAAACTGCCGAAGTATTCTTTACTCTTTTGAAAGCTGGGCCCTTGCCTTGCTGTGTCAGAGGAAGGCAAAAACTAAGCCGGTAATGCTGGAGACATCCCTGCTATATGCACACTGACAGGAGGGGCACTGCCTAGGAAATGCCTTTTGGTTGATGAACAGGGGAGAATCCATACACACAAGAAACACAAATGGAAACACATCAGCACACGCCTCCGTTAGCCTGGTCCTCCGGCATCCGCTGGCATGCATCTGTTCCCAAGGGCCTCTTATTCAGTGGTGTCAGCACTTGGTCTCGTTATGCCTCTTATCAGCAAATACCTTTCTACTCCAGAATGGAAAACAAGCACTGAATTTATTACATCCAATACTGATGCATTATTTCCATAAGTCACCAATAAAAGAATGAATTTAATTTCAATACATTTATTTTCGTGTGATTCTTAATAAAACACTTTCAAAACATTCTGTACATTTCAAGCCACTCAGAACTGCATTCATTCTATAAATGAGATTTGTTGGGATGAGGTGCCAAGATGTCTCTGTACAAAGATGTACAATATGTACAGTCGCTGTAAGTGCAAGCTGTGCAAAGCAGTCTAGAACACTAATTCATGCCAAGGCTTAGAAAACATTTCAACACATAAAACTAAAGCTTCAAACTGCATTGTAATATTTTTTTTTTCCTGGGCAAATGATTAGTTTATAAACAAATATATGTATATGTCATATAGAAAGGATAATTTGATTCTTCAGCTCAGTCAGCACCATGCAGCTGACTGGATACATCACAAGGCTGCCCTCCTAGGCTTCTCTTTCTAGGGTGCCATTTCGCCACACTGAATGGTTGTCTTATCACTGAGCTGCCGCCGCCACCTTTGGCTGAACCACAGCAACACTAGGAGGTTTAAACTTGGGGAGATAAAGGCCAAACTTGTTCTCGATGCCAGCAAAAGTGGCGGTGGCGAGTCTGTATCCACCGATGTGATCAGGACTGGCAGGAGGAAGGTCTGCGATGCGTGACTTAGGTGTTGGTTCTGAGCCAGAGGGTTTGCTGTGGACAGGAAACGTCAGTGGTCAGTGTGTGCAACGCTGATGACCAGCAGACACACAGCACTGTGGAGCAACTATACTCCAAAAACACAAACAAACGAAAACGAAGATGACACACCACTGAACACTTTCAGTCTGACCCACGTGTCACCAGGAAGAGTGTCCAGTAATTTCCTCGTCAATTATGCTGCACTAGTCATGATTTATAGCTGCAATCAAAGCGACACATTCACATATCTGATTTAGAAGAGAAATGGCCTCCACCTCATACACATACACAGATCCACAGAAAGAGAGACCGGAAAGAAACACACTCATATATCACCACTCTGGGAAGTAGGGTTACGAATGGTTTTTCTATTTTCCCAATTTTTCACACTAAGCATAAAGTAACTGCAGAAAATTCACATTTTCTTTTATTTTGACATAATTTTAAAAGCTAACTTTTAAAGTAATAAGCTCATGAAGTTATTACTAAAATTATTTAAAGAGAAGTAAATATAATTCTGACTTTTTCCAGAATGCAAAAGTATTAAAAAGCCTGAAACTTTTGAGACTGTCCTTACTTTCTTTGTATAAGTCCCTCAACTTCTTGGTTCAACAGCTAACTCCCTATCTGGCTTCTGAGCAGGAAAAGAATTAATAGGTTTATGGAGAAAAGACTCAGATACAGAATTTGATCTTCTGCTGAAAAGCTGGTAATTGCTTGCTTTGTGCACAACCTTCCCCTCCCAGCAAATTCAAGTGTTCCTCTCGTCCACGGTGAAAGCTTCAAGTACTAACCATCAAAAGGCCCAATTTGTGGCCTAAATCTCACCAGTGATTATGTCCATAGGCATAGCGTTTCTTTGAACCTTTTTTTTTTTTTGGCAGAGAATTAATTCTAAGAACTTCTAAACCTTTCTAATAATAAATCATGGTGAATAATGAAATCATGAGGGTGTGAAAGGGTTTGACTGAGTTTTCAAAAGTTTACAGAAGTGTAACTAACACAAATTTATATTACTTCCAGTAAAAAAAGACCAAATAAGGACCTAAATCCATGAAGCTCAGTATCTGCTTACACTAAAAAGACAACTATTCATATTACATTTTAATTTGCTTCCTCTCTAAACTTTCCCCAAGCAGTTGCTTAATGCTGTGTATGGGGTCACCCTGTCCAAGTCTTCCTCCTCTAACAGTGAAGAGCCTTAGGCCCATGGTTTGCTTTAAATGTATTGCTCCTGCAGGGTCCTCTGTCCTGTCAGTTGCTATCCCAAAAATGCCTTGATAGGCTGAACAAACACCTGTCTAGGGTTTTGGTGCTTTCTTTATAAGGAGTTTGAAAAGTTGCACTTACAGGCCTCCAAAATCAATGTAAAACCACCGCTGGAGAAGTTCATAGGTGACCAAAGTAACACCAAACTGCGGAGAGGATCGAAACACTCGAGCTAAAAGGAGGAGAAGGGGGAGGGGGGCAGTTAACAGCAGGACACGCCAGCAGAGCCCAAGGCGAGTAATGGGAGCCCGACCCCAGTGCCAACCAGCCCTTCCGCACGGCGCCAGCCCTACCTGCAGTTCCTTTCCAAAATGCTGAGGGCCCTTCCTCCCGGAGTATCTTCCTGAAACAGTCGATGACACCACTGTATGTCGTCTGGCCAGCGCGGGCAGCCACCTGCAGTCTTGTCTTGATGACATCAGCAGGGGTCACCAGAGAAGCAGCAGGCACACCTTCCAGGAGAAAGGCGCGTTTAATTCATCCCAAATACCTTACAGAGGATAGACAGACTGCTACCAACCAACAGTACAATTAGCAACTTTAACTGCTTTAGCTCAATGCTTCTTATATAGACACCTTGGGCACTAATGGAAAAAGGATATATAATCCCCCTAGCTGCTTCAGTGGACTCAGGGCAAAACTCTTACTCGTTCTGAATTAGGAAAATCACTCTATGTTGCATGATCTGAAAGAACAGTGAGAGGAATAAATGAAGCAATATTACTAGGACAATTCCCAGTGTTCCTCTCTGGGTTTTAATTATTTTATTACCTCTTTCCTTTTCTTAAATAAGACAGTATTTTCATGTATAAGAAAGAATGAGGATAATGTCAATTTAATGAGCTGCTAAATATAGCTGATAGCAAACTGTAGTGGTTTTTTATTTTGTTTTGTTTTGTTTTGCTGATTCCTGTCACCTTACTGTATGAGGTAAATATGAATACTCATATCCACTCACCCTTTGAGGGGCTAACTTGAGAGTTGACTGTGACTCCTTTCAGACATGCTTACGTGAGAGAAATCATTACAACTGAAGCAGAGGAGGCCAGGCAACCAGTTAGGGAACAGGAGGGGAACTGATCATCAAAAGGCCTTGTCAGCCATTCCCTGTGCCCCAGCTCCCTGGGGCCACGCTGAGATTCATCAGAGGCAGGACACTCAAGAAGGATTTCACAACAACACGTTTCACTTATAATAGTATACTGACACATATATGTGGAATTTAGAAAGATAGTAATGATGACCCTGTATGTGAGCCAACAAAAGAGACACAGAGGTATAGAACGGACTTTTGGCCTCTGAGGGAGAGGGAGAGGGTGGGATGATTTGGGAGACTGGCATTGAAACATGTATACTATCATGTAAGAAACAAAGCACCAGTCTATGTTCAATACAGGATACAGGATGCTTGGGGCTGGTGCATGGGATGATCCAGAGAGATGATATGGGGTGGGAGGTGGGAGGGGGCTTTGGCATTGGGAGATCGTGTACACCTGTGGCTGATTCATGTCAACGTATGGCAAAACCAATACAGTACTGTAACGTAGAATAAAGTTTAAAAAAAAAGTAAAAAATATAGGTCATTGTTAGGTAAATTACAGAAGAGCCATTGAATAAAATATTATTTGGCAATTAAAAAAAAAACAGACAGGAAACAAAGGAGCAAGATGATCTTCCTCAGGGGGAAGAAATTCAATTTGGCCTGAATTTCACTGAATCATCACTAGGCAAATGGAGCTGGCCACTCAGGGTAGGTAATGCAAATATCCTCCCACCAAGCCCTACACCTTATTCACATGAAACTAGGTAAATTGCTGCCTTTGGAATGTTCTGAATCCTGAATGTTCTTAGTGCCTGCCAGCAAAGCTTTACAGATAAAAATTAGAAAAATTCACCTCTAATTCTGAAAACTGACATCAAATGTCTGTGGGCAAGAAGCTGGTGCTGACGGTTCCATGAAAATGTTTACTTGGTTCCATCAGCCACTGGCAAAATGCCTGTCCATGATTAAAGGATTCTTTGCTGCTGTCTGGATAGCAGAGAGCAAAGATGAGGAAAGATGTGCTGGCCCTCACTTCAACTGGGGAGGCTTTGGGGTATACCTGAAAGGAGCTGGATGAACACTCAGTGCCAAGACTGAGCGGGTAGCTTTACTGGCTTTTGAATTATAACTGCAAGTGATCGCCCCAAATAAGGGCTCCCTGGGAAAGCTTCTTACTCATCATGAGTCATTCCCTGTCATCATGGATGAGAATAACATGTCCACCCAGCACCCCTGGAACCCAGGGTTCCTGCTGCATACCACACCCCCAGGGGTGCCCAGGCTGTCCTGCTTTGCTGAGCCCGCAGCCCAGAGGAGAAGGCACGCCGGGCAGGAGCCGGGGTGGTCAGAGCTACCTGGGCAGCACTGGCCTTGCCCTCATTCGCCTCGCCAGTCTCTCCCTAAGCAGCGGTGACGGCAAGTCAACACGTGCCCTTTCCTTCTGCCACGTCTGAGGATTGCTGCAGTGAGGGACAGCCTGGCCCTGCCCTTCCATCTGGAATCAGCTCCCTCTCAACACAAGACAAAGGCTGGAGCATGGCATTGAGAGGAAGCTTCTCAGCACCTTCCTACATTTGAAACCCCTGCCTTCAAGGGGCTCCGGGCACAGAAGAGAGGGCAGAATTTATGTAAACGACCATTAATAAAAGAGCACGGTAAGAGCCAAGAAAAGATGCCCCCACGGGGTGGTGCTGCTGAGGAAGTACGGCTTTGTTTGGTCTGATGAGGATGATGGCAGAAGGAATATGGACAGTTTCAAACTCAAGGTGGAGCCAAATCATGTTGATTCCACTATACAGAATAAGAAAGTGAGGGGATGCTAGACCTGTGCATCAGGATAAGGTGCAACAAAGCAACTGATGTGATGAAGAACTTTTCTGTTAGTGCTCAGCTTGACTGCACCCAAGGTTTCAGGGGCAGAGGGGGCTAAGAAACACAGTACCGATGAAAGCCCAATTGAGATGGGCAGAGTTAATTTGGCTGCGAGTCCCTAAGCTGCATTAAGCTGTTTACCCACATTATGCAAATGTAATTAACGCTCATCAGAATTATAGCATACCCCACAAAGGAGAAAAAGCGATCGTATTTAAACTAAGTCAGATACAAACAATAACCTTTCCAGAAATAAAGAAGAGGAGCACAGAGATTCTATACTTAGAGAATGGGGGTGGGGTGGTAGGGACTCTTTTGGCTTAAAAAAAAAAAGTTACCTGCCATGGCTCCAGCTGCAAGGAGATTTATACCTCCCACGTGTCCGTTTTCATCAGCCAGAAGTAGTTTGCAGTGAGCATAAACAGGAAAATAAATTGCAGAGAAGGGAATGTCTCGGAGGAAACACGCTTTGGCACCCTGTCACAGAATGAGGAAATAGCGCAAAACAGTTGTATAAACAAGGTGTGAATGACCACGAGGGATCCAGGGTGACAAGCCTGAGCTGTCCCTCAGACAGCACTGAGATTGACGTGGAAGAGAAACAGGGTAACAAGTCAGGCGCAGGGAAATCGAGACGTGGCTCAAAGTCTGAGAAAGTCTGGTAGATCTGGGAGTCCTAGAGTTAGTTAACGATGGTATTCTGACAACTAACAATTTTCTGGCATTTCCAGTATGGATTCAGGTTTTAAGGTTAATAAAAATTCAATGTTCAGACCTCTAGCCTGCTTGTTCTGGTTCGCCTTGGTGAGTGCCAGGGGGTGGGGTGTGGCTGGGAACAGAGTTAGAAACCCAGTATCGATAGCTTGATTTCAAAGCAACCAACAAAGGCAGCTCGTCAGACTAACAAATTACCAACTCAATCCATCTCAGCTTAGAGCCCCTGAAGTACCAGCTAAGAAGCTATGGGTAGGAGCCATGGAAAAGGAAGGGAAGCTTCCTCAGGGGCTCAGATGGTAAAGAATCTGCCCCCAAGGCAGAAAACTTGGGTTTGATCCCTGGGCTGGGAAGATGCCCTGGAGAAGGGAATGGCTACCCACTCCAGTATTCTTGCCTGAAGAACCCCACGGACAGAGGAGCCTGGTGGGCCACAGTTCATGGGGTCCCAAGGAGTCAGACACAATTGAACGACTAACGCATTCTAGGGAAGGGGAAAAAGAAACCACCAAACTTCCCTCCTCACTTCCTATGTCCTAAATGGCAGAGGACAGGGAAACCCAGACAGAATATTTTAACAGGAAGCTTCCCTGAGAGTAGAAATCCAGTCAGACAGCTTGTCTCGGTGACTGACACTGCCCCTCCTCGGCCCACACTAGCCTACTGCTCAGGCTTCAGCCAGCCAGGGAAACACCCCATCGTTGGTACTTGTTTTGCGGATGGCTCTTTTTAAAAGACAAACTCAAACATTAAAGAAAAAAAATATTCCTGGGACTCTCTGAGGGATGCTACAGAGAGAAATAATTTTAATAAAGTCAGTTTCCAAAGGGAATTCTAAAAAGGATGGCAGTTGGGGGTAGAAAGGAGAGTATGTACGAAACTCTCAGGACAGGCATCACTGGTTTACTGGTCTCCTAAGAGACCAGTTAGTAGTTTGTAGCTGTGTGATTCTAATCGAGAGAATTTCTAATTTCCAATTTGCAGCTACAGAAGCCAATTTACACATTTCTACGGTGACGGGTCTATAAATAAATCAGACGCTGTGGAAACACAGTTGTCTATAAAAGCTAAATTTTCGTATCCCTCCCCTTACACCAGGCAAAAGAAGAGAAAGAAACACTCTTCCTTGTTTAAGAAAAATAATAGCTTCTGCTCCATTACATCTGATCTGTAATGATGGGAGTAAGCATACCTGCAGGGAAGGAATCTGTTGACTGGCATTTTGCTAAAGTACAGTACACTCTGGTTTGCTTTTGTTTTGCTTTTTTAAAATGCAATTCATTATTGACAAATCCCACCACTTAACTTCTTAAAGACCTGAATCCTACCAAACTCTACTACTGTTTCACTGTGGTCAAATTATTAAGACAAAGACAAGCTCCTACTGGGAAGATAACAATAGAGATAGTTCAGACTCAAAATAAACATACGACTATTTTGAAGTCAGTCCTAAACCAGCCCTAAAAGAACACCAGAGAAACTTTTCCCTTATCTACTGGCAAATAAAGGCTGTGAGCCTGAGCCAGCGGGTCTGTGGTGCCGGCCTCCCTGCTGGCAGCTTCATAAAAGCCTGAAGATGCCAACAGGGCTGCGTGGCTGTGCGTCCCACTGCCTCTAATAGAAGTGTCCTGACTTTGTCTTTTTGTTTTGATTTTCTACTATAGGAACTACCCTGCTGGACAAGATTGCTTTTCCATTTATGGGGAAGAAGTCTGGTTTTGACATTTTTTCACATTTCTATGGAGTACACTACAACCTTTCTATTGAGATAACCCAAGGGAATCTACCCACCTTATACAGACCAAAGAGTCCCAGGTCCCGGAGCACATTCAGGGCACTGACTCTGGGTCCTGTGGTGATCTCTCCAGCTACCTGTAGGCGAATCTTTACTATCTCCAGAGGGTTAGTAAAGATGACCTGAGAGCCGCCAGCCTGCAGGCAAGAAAGGAGAGACAGAGCAGATTTCAATATCAGAGCCCAACTGACCCAGAGTACGGCCAAAACAATCTGGGGACCTCCATACTGTACCTCTTTACCCCTCCGCCTTTGCAGGGAGGGCAATGAGAGTCCGATGCTTTGGCTGGTGCTGGAAGGGCTCACAGGGATGGCCCCAAACTCTGTCTCAAATCAACTTATGTCTAGTTTTGCTTCTATTTGAAATGTCAGGAGTGTTTCCCAGACCAGTCTTTCTTGGGTCAACTCAGCCATATCCAAAATGGCAAAACTAATAAACTCATTTGGAAAACAAAAGTGAAGCCAGATGTGGCAGCTGGTGCGCCAATGAAAGGGAAAGAGATGGTAGGGGATTGACTGGTATCTCCTACCAAACTGGAGCTAAAATTCAGATCTACACAGCTTTTTTTCCTCTTCTTAAAAGCAAGCAGTCTCCTTAGCTCAACCACTTGCTTCCACTTTCTTGGAGTGTAGAGCAATTAACACAGAGGTGTTTTTGCCCCACGCTAGTCAAAGGTGGAAAGTCTCCTCTGGTTCAAATTCTAAAATGTATTATCCTGAACAAAACTCGGCACTACATCCACACAAAAGAAGATAATTTGGAAGGACAATTGCAGTATCATTCCAAGACCAAACTAGACACACTGTTCAAGACAGAGATGGGAAATGGAGCATCTAGTTATCACAAGTATAAGAGAGGGCAAACCAAAGGCACACTCCACACTCACCCGTGGTGAGCAACCATAGGGATATTTAAATTTAGATAATGAAAGTGTATGTGCACTGGAAATCTGTTGGGGGACGAGAGAGAATGTTTAACAAAACTGCTACCAACTCCTTTTTTGGTTTCCCTAAGGAAAAAAAAAATGTGTATGTGTACACATAGGGATACACAAAAATAAATAAAAATTTTAAAACATAAATATCTATACATTTCCATTCATGAAGTGAAAAAATTTTCATTTGCACATTGTCATCTTAAGTGTAGCTGTTTACATTATATAATCAGAATCACACTCATATAATCATAATTATATTACATAATCATAACTTCACTGTAATAGCATGTCACATGTGAAACAGGAGCCTCATTGGGCACTGGAACTCCACAGGTACAGAAGGACTGTAAACAACACCCATAAAACCACAAGCCACATTCAATGTCACCTCAATATTCTACCTTCACCCATATTCCTGTTCATTTTTCTAAAACCCACAGCCCTCCACATCCCCTTTCCAAGGGGCAGCAAAAAGTCCCAGACCATTCTCCTAACTGACCAGGGGCTATAAACCAACAAAACACCCCTGTTCTCACCCTGATCCCTCATTCCTATCAACGTCCACAACTGCCAACATTGATACAAGATTCCTTTCCTCTTGGTGGGAAGTTGATTGCCCTGGATTCCTCAGGGCCCTAATCCTCTTTTTGTCTCAGTACTGAGGGTGTAGCAATTTGCTGTCTCTCTCTGAATTTCCTACAACTCCCAAATCTATACAACCCGGACCACTGGCACAAAGGTTCCTGAATGATGACTGATCCAATTTTACATGTTGATTTGCCCCTGCTTCTGCCTCTTAATCTGTTGCACTGCAGGCGGAGAAAGCATTTCAGTGTTTCAATCCAAGGAGACAATACTTTGAAAAGGATTGCTGGGTGAAAAATTATGTTAAAATGATAATCCAAGTAATTGCTCCTGTAGCTAGTATTAAAGACCAAACCAATTATAAAAGTTTACTACTTCCTTGAAATCTCTTGTTTAAATAATGGTTGCAAAGACTATCTCTGGGAAAATGCGCTTTATGTTCTAAACTAAAGCAGATTTTAAAAAAAAGCATAAATTTTATTATAATCCCCCAAATTCACCACCACCAGACGATGTCAACCCCTGGGTTCTACTCATTAAATATGGACATTATATTTAAATAAATACAAAGTTCTTTCATGTTTTTAATCATTAGTAAACTATAACATCCTGCAGAGTAGGAATATTTCAAATAGCACTGTGCCCCCAACCACACAGACACAGCTTCCTCCTCCTCTTCCATCTCTCACAGACCCTTCTGGAAATAACTGTCAGTTTAGTGAAGTTTGTATTTAACAACTCTCCAAATTTCTTCCCACATGTACATATAATAGGCTTTCAATTAAAACAGTGCCACTAAAAGAAGGAAAACACAAACATGTTAACCATTACATGCCTTTAAGATCTGCTACCCAGCACCTGTACTATATACACAAAAAGGGCCATATAGTCAAAACTATGGTCTTTCCAGCAGTCTGGTACATATGTGAGAGTCCGACCATAAAAGAGGCTTTTCTTTCAGCTTGTTTTCATCAGTTAGAAAGAACTGATAATTTCAAACTGTGGTGCTGGAGAAGATTTGAGAGTCCCTTGGACAGCAAGGAGATCCAACCAGTCAATCCTAAAGGAAATCAGTCCTGAATATTCATTGGAAGGACTGATGCTGAAGCTGAAGCTTCAATACTTTGGCCGCCTGATGCGAAGACATGACTCACTGGAAAAGACCCTGATGCTGAAAAAAACCTGAAGGCAGGAGGAGAAGGGGGCGACAGAGGATGAGATGGTCAGATGGTATCACCAACTCAAAGAATATGAGTTTGAACAAACTCAGGGAGATAGTGAAGGATGGGGAAGCCCGGCATACTGCACTCCACGGTGTCACAAAGTTAGACATGACTGAGCAACTGAACAACAATAACAACATACACTAAGTCCCATCAACACACTGGACACAATCACAAAACTAAACATATATATATTTATGTTCATATATATGTAAAATACATGAAATATAACAAGTGTATGTGTAAACAATGAAATGACACTATAAGCAAGGCACACACGTATGTGTTTGTTTCACACCTATGTATGTACTCCACTATGACCGAAGGAGAAAATTTCTACCAATTTCATGATCTATATATTCTTTAAAAATAATCATTTTTAAGAACTTTATGACAGATCTAGGAATATATAGACAATATCCAGATGAAGCGGAACAAGACCCTGTGGGATCCTTTCTGTCTCCTGTTTCTAGTTTGTAGGAAATAGGGTTCCTTCAGCCTCTCTGACCTTCCCTGAGTTCCAAAGGACAGATTCAAAGAGTTGCTTTTCAGGAAAGGGAGGGAGCAGAAGCTCAGAGACAAAGCAGGAGCAGTCAAGTAACAACAATGCAGCAGGAGGCAGGGTTCTGGTTCCTCCCCAAGAAATATACACAACAAATTACCTTTGACTTCCATAGGAAGGAAGGCCCCCCACGCAAGGGGAGGATGGTGACTCCAGGCTTAGTACAAGACTGCAGGAGCCCTGCCCCATTCTCTCACCACTGACTCTGGACACAGTGGAAGATAATGAAGACTGATTCCCCTCCCCAAATGATTCTCCCTTTAAAAACTTTCACAGTTGAGCAGAATCTTTGAAGTTGGTTTTTGGACAGGAGTCTCCTTCTGCCCAGATTGCTGGCCTCCTGAATTAAGCAACCTTTCCTTTTCTAACCAACACTTACTTCTCAAGTACTGGCTTTCAAGATGCAAGCAGCCAAGCTTGAGTTCAATAACACAGAAACACTGAATAATAAAGACTGCTATCTGATTTGTCTAAAACTTTGGGTACGTTATAACACTTATAGGAAAACACACAAGGCAAATATGCACTGTCCTTTTTTAAGCTCCGAGGTTAACCACTCTCATACGTATTAAACTGGGAACAGGGAGAAGGGGGAGTAAAATCTGCAACTAATTCAATTACTCTGATAAGAAAATCTGGTGACAAAAAACAAGATTATGATGTTATCACATCCTTAACTGCCCTCTGAGAAACAAACTCATCAGAAAAATATCATTTCTCCTCTATTTTAAGACTCTACTTTGATATCATGAATTTAATAACAGACATTCACAGGGGAAAAAATACTACTTACAGTAAATATAATCACTAAATACACAGAATTTCAGATGTGTTAAACTGTGAAATAAAAATATAGTAACTTTTCAATTAAAAAAGTATCTGTATTTTTACAAGTAGGCTGACATTTGCTATTTTTAAAAGCAACAAAATTAAACAAAAAAATTAAAATGACCAATAAGTAAATATTTAAGTACAGATAATTCTATGCTCTTATTCAGTCTGTAATATTAGGTAATAAAAACATGTTAAGTGACATAAACAGAACATAAAACATTAGGCACTCATTTATCACAAATATGTCAAAATTTAGTTAAGTTTATCGAAAGCAGAACAGCTTAGAGATGAAAACATTGGTTGTACCCCTGGGAGGAGAAGTAAATAGCTAGGAGAAAGAATTTCCAAAACATATGCCATTATATCTTTTAAATTCTGAATTAAATGAATGTACTAACTACTCAAAAACAAAAAAACAACCCCCCCCCCCACCACCAGAAATAAGAAACAGAACTGCTCTTAGAAACAATGGCTGTTTTTACAGATCAGGTCCTCTCATACATGCTTCCCCATGGTAAACTTGGGAATTCATATACTTTAAATGCATTTGAAAAAACTAGTTAGCCCTAGTTATCTGTGTATCCAAAATTTTTAACAGGCTTATCTACGTATGCATATATGGACATCAAAACAAAATCAAACTAAGTAAAGCTAGTGATCTGAAATAATAGACACTGAGATAAATAAAACTTTAGGTTAAAACATGATGATACACAGCTATGTAGTCTTAAATGAACACTGTGTAATTTGATGTCTTCCTACCTTATACTTGTGTTAACTAACACACCATTTCATATAGTAATACCTTTGGTGAATTTTTTCACTCATCAATTCACCAAAATTAACTTCTAAGCTCTAACTGCTAAACTTCCCTCTCAAACTTATTGTTTATTGTTTTAAAGAGATGCAAGCATTAACATTAAAACTGACTTAGATGCTTCCATTTTTCAGTATTAAGTTGTCATTTCTTTGTTCCAGAACTGAATTACAAATGACACAACGAGACAGTACAAATCTCATTTTGAATGAGGCCTACCCACATCCAACAGAAAATAGAGAATGGAAAAACCTCCATATCATCTTGTGTTGCATAATTTTTTAATGGGAAAATAAACCAACTAAAGCTGACAGCTTTAGTTATTAAAGCTTTAGTGACTTCCCTGGTGACAGTAAAGAATCTGCCTGTAATACAGGAGACCCAGGTTCGATCCCTGGGTAAGGAAGATCCCCTGGAGAAAGGAATGGCAAGACACTTCAGTATTCTGGCCTGGAGAATTCCATGGACAGAGGAGCCTGGCAGGCTACGGTCCACGGGGTCGCAAAGAGCTGGACATGACTGAGTGAATAACAAAGCTGACAGCAAAAGTTAGGAGAAAAGGATGTAATACTGAGATGTCACCACTCACCTTTGATGTGCCTGAGACCACGGGCTGCACACAGGACTGGGCCTGTTTGACCTGCCCGCATAATCCTACCCAGAGGCAAAGACCACAAAGACGCTGGGGATCCAGCCACCAGCTGCTGTGTGACCCCCACCCCACCCCACCACCCCCGAGCACCAAGTCCCTGTTTACTTCCCTCTTTGATCTGTTGTCTCTTGTAGTTTGAAACTATTTCCCTCCAACTGCCAAATGTCCAGTCTAAACAATTCATTTTAGAAAGTCTTCCCTTACAGAGACAAATGAAAATCTAACTTCAATTTAAGGCCATATCAGCTCCTTGAACAGATGTACAAAATATATGCATTTAAAACAGCTAGAAAAACAAATAAGAGTCATAGAATTAGTTATCACTTTGACTCAAGCAGGATGAAGAGAGACAGTGGCCACAATGCCATCAACCAAGCATTATTTTATAAAGCAATGGGAAACACTATGGTTTGCTCTAAAACAGCTCAAGACAGTCATAGTTTAAAAGGAATGATGATAAATGCCAGGGTGTTCAGAGGTATGAATAGATTAAATTACACATACTGATATAATACATGTGGACTTTTAATATGTGTGCATTTGCCTATGTGTTCATGTAAGTATGCAAGGATAAAGTTGAGACCACTCTGGTTCCTGGGGATGGGAGCTGAAGAGACCATCTCCAAACAGCTCTTCATAGAGGTCTGCAAGCCCAGCTTGCTGAGAAAGACATGGCTTAGGGAGCTAGTGAGCTACCACTTCAGACTCCCAGGATTAGTAAATGCTCCAACTAACAAGTGGGAGCATGCTACACTCTTGCTACACCTGTATGGGCATGGATATGGTGGGGTGTGAGCCCATGTGCACACACAGGCCAAAGGGAGAAAAAAGAACACAAAGATTCGGGGTTTGGAAAGCTGTCAACCTATATGGTTGTTAGCTTTGTAACCGTAGACAGGTCATAACCTTTTCATTCCTTGGTTTCCTAATATGACAATAGAGATTCCATCATCTACCTTATCTGCCTCACATAGCTCCGTGCAGTAACCAAGGCGAGAGCACTACACCGACCAAAAGCAAGGTACAAGGGAAGGGATGCGTTCTCCAAGACGTATGTTCATACAGGGCTATGAAAACGCCTGCAGCGTACCGGGGCCATCAGTCCTGTGTTGAGCAATATAAACATTTTGAATTTTATGACTTGTCTCCTTTTAGGAGTAGGCAAATGCGATCAGCTAAGCGAGTGCTCTGGGCTCTACTTAGCTGCTCAGTCGCGTCTGACTCTTTGTGACTCCACTGACTGTAGGCCACCAGGCCCCTCTGTCCATGGGGATTCCCCAGGCAAGAATACTGGAGTGGGTTACCATGCCCTCCTCCAGGAGATCTTCCCAAACCAGTGTTTAAACCCAGATCTCTCGCATTGCAGGCAGATTCTTTACTGTCTGAGCCACCAGGGAAGCCCAAGAGTACTGGAGCGGGGAGCCTATCCCTTCTCCAGGGGATCTTCCAGATCCAGGAATCGATCCAGGGTCTCCTGCATTGCAGGCTGATTCTTTATCAGCTGAGCTACCAGGGAAGCTCCTGAGTGCTCTGGCTAGAGTTTAACAACATAAAAACAGATACTTAACCAGAGAGATCATTAGAAAATACATATAGGTCAGTTCCTTTAGAATTTTCAAGGGACTTCTCTGTTGACTCAGAGAGACATTAAACTAAATTTTTTCCCACTTAGGTTTACGGACATGTCTAAGAAATTCTCATAATCCTTTTCTTTCATAAAACCACTATAGAGACCATTAAGATAATTAATAGGTAAGTCACAGACTGGGAAGAATATTCATAACACATATACCTGACAACAGACTGTATCCATGATGTATATAGAACTCCTACAAATTAACAGTAACAATGAGTAACCTAATAAAAACAGAAGACTAGAACAGATAATTCACCTAAAAAGATAAACAGCCAATAAACATATGAAAGGATGCTCAATATCTTTAGGCATAAGAGAAATACAAATTAAAACCACAAGAAGATATCATTTCAGACCAACCAGACAACTGAAACAGACTAAAAATATCAAACATTTTGAGGGTGAGGAGTAACTGGAATATTTGTACACTGCCGATGAGACTGTAAAATGACACATCCACGTCAAAGAACCACCTGGCAGTTTCTTTTATAATAAACTGAATATACATCTACCCTAGTCTACTCTTAGGTACTAAATAATGTTTATAACAACCTTATTTATAATAGATAAAAACTAAAAACAACCCAAAATGTCCTTCAATAGAAGGATGGAAAGCAAACTGTAGTTAATTCATACCATGGAATAATGCTCAGTAAAATTAAAACAAAAAAACCAGTACTGATACCCACACAAGGATGACTCCTGCACACACTTTATTAAGCAAAAGAGGCCAACCATAAAAGAAGGCATTTTGTATGAGTCTGTTGATATGAAATCCAAGAAGAAACAAAACTGTTGACAGAAATCAGAACAGTGGCTGCTTGGCGAGGGGAAGCAAGACTGACTGGAAAGAGGCATGAGTTAATTTCCTGGGGCGAAATGTTCATCTCACTCTGGAGTGCTGATTTCATGGGTGTAGACAATTGTTAAAACTCATTAAGCTGACATCTAAGATTTTTTTTTATACATTTTATATATAAATAACATATATATTCAGATATATGTTAAATTATTATAATATACATCCATAAAATATTTTCCCAAAAAGAAAAGCCACTACAAAGTTGAATGGACTCATCTAGATTTATGTTGATAAATCGACAAGGCCTTGATTTGATTTCCTAAGACAGTATTACAGAACAAAAGGAGTTGATCTTAAAATCAAAATACTTGGGAATATATGAAAACTGCAACATATATTAGCTGTGTGATCTGAGGTGAGAGGTAGACTTTCTGAACTTCTGTTGTTCATCTACCCATTTTATAGGAGATGATAATAGTGTACGTGAAAGTACTTTGAAAAATTCTGAGTTGACATGGTATTATTCTGCACACAACAGATATCATAATTAAACAATTATATTTATGTCTGATATGGACATGTAATGTGTGTATATACAAATATGTGTATACTTATACACATATAAAGAGAGTTTCTTATAGAAAAATAAAAACATACAGCTTGATAAGGATGGCTTACCTATAAGAACAATGAGAAAAATTATTTGAAGCTTGTTGTTACATATACATTTCTCATATGCACCCATAACAGACATTTACTGAGTAACTGTACCCACATGTATATACTCTTATCCCATCTCCACCTAAAAAAGGGTGGAGAAATTATTACATCTAAAATTCAAGTTATAGAAACAACAACAAAAACAAGCAATCACACCTAAATCATAAATTCTGAACGAGTGTTTCTTGAGAAGACTTTAATATAGATATAAAGTAAGTCTGGATAATGTTCATAATGAAGATTTCGATTATGAAAATGCACACTCTGTTTATAGTTGTTTTCCCAAAGGTCGTATCTATTTCCACAGTGAGAAGCTCCACTGTGATTTTCTGCTGCCCTTAAAAGCAGTGAGAGCTGCTTGCATTTCCAATCAGGAAGTCAGTGTTAACAAAAGTTGGACCTGGCTTAAAAAATATTGTGCATGCATGTGTGGATGTGTCCACGTACATGCACAAGATCATGTATATACAAACATTAAGAGGAAATATAGCAAGGTAGAAAATAAGATCTTCATTTGGTATTATCTCTGCTCAAAGCAAAATGCTGCAAAATAAGGTTAAAAATTTGTGTGAAAGATCAAAGAGCTAAATGTAAGATCTAAAACTATAAAACTCCTAGGAAAAAATAGAGCTATAAATCTTTATGATCTTGGATTAGGCAATGACTTCTTAGCTATGACATGAAAAGCACAAACAACAAAAAATAAAGGTAAGTTGGACTTCATTAAAATCAAAGTTCAATTCTGCAAAAGGACAGTCAAGAAGGTGAAGAATATCTGGAAATCATATATTTGATAAGGTACACTAAATATATAAAGAACTCCTATAATTCAATAATAAGACAAACAACCCAACTATAAATGGCCAAATATTCTGAATAGATTGCTCTTCAAAGATATATAAATGAAATATGTGTATACTTATACACATATAAAGAGAGTTTCTTATAGAAAAATAAAAACATACAGCTTGATAAGGATGGCTTACCTATAAGAACAATGAGAAAAATTATTTGAAGCTTGTTGTTACATATACATTTCTCATATGCACCCATAACAGACATTTACTGAGTAACTGTACCCACATGTATATACTCTTATCCCATCTCCACCTAAAAAAGGGTGGAGAAATTATTACATCTAAAATTCAAGTTATAGAAACAACAACAAAAACAAGCAATCACACCTAAATCATAAATTCTGAACGAGTGTTTCTTGAGAAGACTTTAATATAGATATAAAGTAAGTCTGGATAATGTTCATAATGAAGATTTCGATTATGAAAATGCACACTCTGTTTATAGTTGTTTTCCCAAAGGTCGTATCTATTTCCACAGTGAGAAGCTCCACTGTGATTTTCTGCTGCCCTTAAAAGCAGTGAGAGCTGCTTGCATTTCCAATCAGGAAGTCAGTGTTAACAAAAGTTGGACCTGGCTTAAAAAATATTGTGCATGCATGTGTGGATGTGTCCACGTACATGCACACGATCATGTATATACAAACATTAAGAGGAAATATAGCAAGGTAGAAAATAAGATCTTCATTTGGTATTATCTCTGCTCAAAGCAAAATGCTGCAAAATAAGGTTAAAAATTTGTGTGAAAGATCAAAGAGCTAAATGTAAGATCTAAAACTATAAAACTCCTAGGAAAAAATAGAGCTATAAATCTTTATGATCTTGGATTAGGCAATGACTTCTTAGCTATGACATGAAAAGCACAAACAACAAAAAATAAAGGTAAGTTGGACTTCATTAAAATCAAAGTTCAATTCTGCAAAAGGACAGTCAAGAAGGTGAAGAATATCTGGAAATCATATATTTGATAAGGTACACTAAATATATAAAGAACTCCTATAATTCAATAATAAGAAAACAACCCAACTATAAATGGCCAAATATTCTGAATAGATTGCTCTTCAAAGATATATAAATGCCAGTACATTCATGAAAAAATGCTCAACAGAGTCAGTCATTAGGTCACAGTAAGATACCACTACATACCCAGTAGGATGGCTATAAAGGACAGATAGTAAGTATTGGCAAGGATGTGGAAAAATAAAAACCCTCATACATTGCTGAAAGGACTGCGAAATGGTGCAGACACTTTGGAAAATGGTCTCACAGGTCCTCAAAATACTAATTAGAGTTACCATATGACCTACCAATTCTACTCCTAAGTATATACACAAGAGAAATGAAAACATATGTCCACAAAACTCTTTACATGAATGTTCATAGCAGCACTTAATCATAGAGCTAAAAGGTGGAAAAAACCCAAATTTTAACAACTGATGAATGAATAAACAAAATATGGTTATTACCTATATATTATTTATAGGTATTACTTAACCACAACATGAATGAACCTTGAAAACACTACTCTGAGTCAAAGGAGCCAAAAAAAAAGGCCACATGTTGTTTGATTCCATGTAAAAGAAATGTCCAGAAATGGTGAATCATTAGAGACAGGGTAGTAGGTTTCTTTGGGGGATAAGAATGTTCTAAAATTAACTATAGTGATAAATGCACAGCTCTATGAATATACTCGGAGAAGGCAATGGCACCCCACTCCAGTACTCTTGCCTGGAGAATCCCATGGATGGAGGAGCCTGGTGGGCTGCAGTCCATGGGGTCGCTAAGAGTCGGACACGACTGAGCGACTTCACTTTCACTTTTCACTTTCATGCATTGGAGAAAGAAATGGCAACCCAGAATCCCAGGGGCAGGGGAGCCTGATGGGCTGCCGTGTATGGGGTCGCAGAGTCAAACACAACTGAAGCGACTTAGCAACAGCATGAATATACTAAAAGCTACTGAACTGTTTACTTCATGTGTGGGGAATTACATGATATATGAATTCTATCTCAATAAAGCTATTATTTCAAAACTTTTCCTTAAACATAGCAATCATTCAATGAATGAGAGAATGAATGAAAGACTGAATGAATAGAAACATATACCAAATATGAAAGAATACAGATTTAGAGGCAGAAGTGGTTTGAATCTCAATTTTTCCATTTACGAAGTGCTTGATTTCAGAGCTTTTAGTTTCTTCAACTGTATTAATAGCTGGGAATAACAAAGAGATAATGCCTATAAAGTGTTCAATCTAGTACAAGATGCTCAAGAAATGGTAGCTGTTATGATGAATTATAATCATAAGCATGTATTTTCTTTGGTGATATGTAGAAATGAAGTAAATCATGATAAGAAATTCTACTTCCAAATTACCAAAGTGGAATATGATTAGACTCTGGTGAGAATGGTCAGAACTACCCTTTTTCTATGAGATATAAACATATTTGAAGTCTGGTTCCTTGCACAGGAGGAAACTCTAAATCTTTCTCAGCCTTGACAGCTTGTTGAATGAGAATGAATAAAAGAAAGAAAGAGAGAATGAAAACATACCAAATATGTACTAACAGAGACTTGGAGACAAAAGTGGTTTGACTGACAATTTTGTCATTCACTAAGTGCTATATCTTCTCTCAGGTTTTATTTTCTTCAACTCCAATTAGAAAGAATAATGAGCCTATGGCTATAAAATGTTCAGCCCAATAAGAAAAGTCCCTACTGCTCATAAGCATTCTAGCAGATCAGTACTAGAGTAAAAACAAAACCAGCATCAATGATAATAGCAATATTTAGTTGGAGTGGTAGGTTTATGGATGCTCATTTATTATAACTTTTAATTTATATAATGCATTCTCTTTTACATGTATCTAATATCATACACTTTAAAAAATAGATCACAAAACAAAAAATAAGAAAATACATAATGCTTAAGGATCAGATAGTTCCATTTCTTGGTTACTGCGTGATCCAGTCAGCGTACATCATTTTGCCTAAAGGATAGCACAGTCATTTTCAGAGCGGCAGACTTTCCCTTGCACATGTAGCGAACCTGAGGCCCTGGTCCTAGCTGACCCTTCCGCTAAGAAAAAAACCTATAAAGTCAATACTATTTCTTCTGAATTAACTTGCGTTAGGCTAACACATTAAGTACATCTTTAAAACTGAGTGACCACACTCCCATTGCCTGGTGGCACTCACAGCATTTAGCCAAACACCCATAGGGCACTCCACATTCTACACTGCCCACATCCAGGATCCTAAGGTTTTTATGATCAGGCTTCCCTGGTGGCTCAGACTACAAAGAATCTGCCTGCAACGCAGGAGACCCAGGTTCAATCCCTGGGTTAGGAAGATCGCCTGGAGAAAGGGAATAGCTACCCACTTCAGTTTTCTTGCCTGGAGAATTCCATGGACAGAGGAGGTTGGTGGGCCACAGTCCACAAAGTTGCAAAGCGTTGGAAATGACTAAGCAACACACACACAGGGACAGGGAGCTTGGCTCCTGGCTACAGTCCATGGAGTTGCAAAGAATCAGACATGACTAAGCAACACACACACACACACCCCTACGACCTACCTACCTCTCAGGTAGCCACTCTTCCTAGTGTTTACCTGGTGAATGCTTACCAGATTTCATTCGGCAAAAAAAAGCTATTCTTGTATTCCACAATACCTGATAGTCTATCAACAGAGACCTCTCTTTGTTTAGGGCTTTATTCTCCACTGAAATAAGCAAACTTTCGGGAGAAGTAGCAGATTGTGCTTCGCCACTAACACTGTAGTGTGACTGAATTTATCAGTGGAAACTTGATAATTGTACATTTCCTTTTATCCCTGAATGAAGAGACTTAGAGGGAAGAGGGAAGCAGAAGTGTTTGTGGTGAAGAATTGCAGACAATGAAATCATTCTGCCTACAGCCCAACCTACCTATTTTTCATGCTGTCAATTTCCAGCTAGACAGTCCATCAAAGCCTCCAGAAATGAGTCATGATTAAGGAAGAAATGTAGAGTGTCAGTACAACCCTCGAGGTACCCCAGACTTCAACAGAAATCCCCAAAGTTCAAACCTAGAAACAGTGTCTTTACCCAGGAAGAACAAAGGAACCAAATACCTGATTATAATGTAACTGCAAGTCAGTTTCATGGGCAAAAACCTCTGGATATTATAAATGGAAACAAATAATTATCTATAAGAAACAAGAGAACATGACTTGAGAGACTCCTGACAAATGTATAATATATGTTGTGACAAAACTGAGTTAGGAAATTTCTTAACCAAATTAAAACTAAAACCACTGAGAAAAACAATATGATTTGCAATGAGTCTTTAATTTGAAGGGAAACTATTGTAGCATCTAATTGGCGTAAAGACGAAGAGAAACACAGTAAGAGTTAGCAAAGGTCTTAGTCTATGCTTATTATTTGTCCTTCATGAAAAAAAGAGAGATACCCAAAGACATGAGTCTTCTTTCTGAGAATGCACTTGGGCATACGTGAAGGTGTAGAAGCAAACACACATAAACACACAGGGAGTGCACCAAGCTACCCTTCCGTAAGAGCTTTGGGTGCAGAAAGGTAAGGACTTAGGTATGTGCCAGGCTGACAAACACCACGAATCCAGAGCGACCTCTCTCTCTGACCCTCAGGGCATCTTCTCTGAATTAAAAGCTGCAAAGGTCACTGACCTCATCACCTCAGTTCCACAAACAACTGAAGAGGTTGAGCCAAGACTGTCAGCCAAGTCAAATGTTAAGTCATTAAAGGTTTCATGGACAAAATGGATTAAACAAATTAGGTACTACTAAATGTGAAAGGGACACCACAGATTAGCTGAGCTGCAAACTTAGATTTGAGAATTGGACAAAATCCAATGTCATGCTCACACTTTAAAGATAAAGTCTCTGTGTTCAGAATTGTCAACAGCTTCAACTTATTTATGGTTGCTTGCCCTGGTCTCTAAAAGAAGGGAAACTGTAAAGATACTGCAATGATTTACTCAATCCTACACCTAAAATAAAAGGGCCCAATTAATCAGTCACCTCACACTTATTCCAGTCAATAAAAATAAATGGTAACTCTACCCACTATTCTGTTTTCTGTGGTATTTAAAAAGAAACAGAATTAGAACTTCAAAAAGTGTGAAAGGTAATGTTTCAGGAGCTTCTAACAGACTGAGCTAACAAAAATACTCTTTTCTGCCTCAAAACCAGTTAGATTATGCAATAAAATATTTTTAAAAAATCATACAATCTGAGAAAACTGCTTAGGATTCCTTGAGCTCGAGGGGATGTCACTCAGGTACTATATATATCTGGTGCGCAAAAAGGCTAAAGGAACAACATAGTTGTCGTGAGAAATCACAGTATTAATACTTACACAACCTCCAGCGAGGATTTCTGCTAAAAGTGGAATGGAGCCATCTCTCCTGGTAAATTTGTCCCGGACAAAATCATTAACCTAATTAGAAAGACAACATTAATTAACTAGAACTCCCAATCATTGCCTTTAGTGGTACATTATTAGTTTTCCAAGTCAGCATATAAAATATAAAATTTAAAATTAGCAGATGTCTACATATAAATTCAAAATTTTACAAATGCCTCGACAGTGTGCTAGTCTTAGCAACATCAGTTTGAGTTTGTTTGGTTTTTAAAATTTTTTTTTTGCCATGCCGCACAGCATGAGGGATCTTATTTCCCCAACCAGGGACTGAACCTGTGGGCCCTGCAATGAAAGTGTGGGCTTAACCATGGACCACCAGGGAAGTCCCAGCAGCAGTTTTAATCTTTGGCTTAGTGATAATCTAAACAAATGACATAAATACAATGAGTTAGCCACTTACAGTCAGTTTAATGGCCTTCTCTGGAGCAACCCCTATAAGTTGTGGTATCAAACCTAGGTAAACAGAGAATTGTTAGCAACATAGATGTACTAGACACGAACATACAAGCCCAATAAGGCCTTTTCCCCCAGATTATTTACCCATCAAACATCTTAGGATTTTCATAAAAATGGGAAAAAATGGATTATCCTAGAAACTATGCATATGTATATAATAATTATTTATGTCAAATACAATGTTATATTGTCTGTTGCTATAAATCCTTTTCTTAAGCATGCTTCCTTTAAAGCCTAGTTATCTAACACCTCTCAAAAAGTACAGGAAGAAATGGAGCCCATGGATCTTCTCTACTTCATAGCACTACCAATAACAATAGAACCACATTCCCTCTCTTGACAACCAACAACATACTAATGTACATAGACATTTCAGAGAAGCCAGTGATGTGCGCCTGGAAAAGCTCTGGAAAGCATCCTGTTAAGCAGACCCAGGTTCTGCCACAAATGATGCTGCCTCTGTAATAGCACACAGTGGCTTGGCTATTACAGAAAATCAGCTCCCATAATTTTTTCTTTAGAGAAATGTAGAACTTAGTGCTCACTTAAAAGAAAGCCAAAACTATAAAGAAAAATGCAGTTTAAAGTATCAATTAATGGGTATACTCTACAAGCAAAACACAGCCCACTGTTAGCCTATGTACTAATATATGTCAAACATAAGTCATTTCAAAAGAATTCTCCTAAAATAAAGGAAACCATTATTCTTAGAAAGTTAAAATTTCCAGGCTGGCTAAAAAAGAAAAAATATATAAACAATTCAACATCTGTAGCTATTCACAGGGCTCAACTTTCTAAAGCACACAGATTATCCAAATTGTTAAAATACATTTTTGCATACAGTTTTTAAAGATGCTAACAATAACATATTATAGCCTTTAAATCATCCAGGCAAGGGGAAATTATGTATGTGTTTGCATGCTCACTGTTGATCTTAAGCCTACTTTGAGGATATTGCTGAGTGATTTTCTACGAGTTGAGAGCCAGCAAGTAATCGTATATACAGGCTACTGTCAGTCAAACTGAATTATCAATGACAAACACAAATCTGCACACACCTTTAATGGGTAGCAGCTGATTTAAAAGAATAAATCAGCAGATGGCAGTCTTAACTTTCTCTCATGATTATCAGGCCTTATTACTTTTAATCTGATCCCCAAACAACCATGTCAGCACAAGTATTTGTTTTACAACTTGCCTCAGTAAGGCTCATAGAATTTTAATATAGTACTGATAGTTTATGTCATTTTTATCATTGCTTCCTATAAAGAAATTTAGGCTAATCTGTCAACAGCTTTGTCAATCATCTGACAAAATAATGGACCAGCTCTAAGCAATATATGACAATCTCAACACAGGGTTCATATACAGGACTCCTACAATCTTCCCCCCAGTATAAGAGTTTCTCATTTAAAGGACTGATTTTATCAGCTCACATCTTAAATGAAGCGAATAATTTCTTCACCCTCTACCCCCAACTTGCTATACTGGACCCAAATAATATGACATCTCTCTCAAATAAAATCTTCTGTAAGCATCCATCTACTGAGAAGGTAAACTGTGCAGTGTGTATGTCTAGGTTCCTTCTCTTTTAAAGCGTACCCAACCGGGAGAAAGAGTCTTATTCAAGAAAGAAAGACTGGCGATGTCAAAGGAAAAAACCACTTAGCACCACTTAACCCTCAGGTTTCATATAAACAGAATTTATATGTAGTGATTAATAAAGTCTCAAACAAGACTGACATGCACAGATCTGCATTCTAGATAATGTACACCTCTGCACATGTTGTACAGTTAGAATTTTGTTGTATGGCTAGAATTTAAGACAGGCTAGAGTTCTGAATATCTTAAGAAAATTCATCACATTCCTTCTCAAGGGCAGGGTATTTGAGCCTAATATGATTCCAGAACCACTCTCTTCTCTTGTTCTAAATAAAATGCCAAAAATGAACATCCCTGTGACCCTCTCCTTCAAGTATATCAGAACTACATTTTCACTTGCGTATCTGCACATATTACCAATCAGAGGTGTTTCTCCTCCTGTCCATGAGCATAAAGCTTTGTTTAGGCCCAGTCTTTGTTCAGGCTCAGAATTAGCTCAGGATTAATTTGACTGTGTGCAAACAAACAAGTACAGTAAATTACATAAATGCCCTGGACCTGAGCATGTAGGAGTTTTTCAAAGAATTCCAAGTGGCGCCCAAAGGGATTAAAAAATTAATCTCCCTCCCAAAGGAAACTCTAAATTCTAATGTGAAAACACGTACATGAAAGTCTCCCTCTCCCAAGAGAACAAGTTCCTACAAAGCCGATGGTGGTGGGGAGAATCCTGCACGGCTGCTGCCTCTGAAGCCGACAGCACTGTGCTCAGCTTACAGCTGGTGATCACATTCCCTGCTCAGCGCCTCTAAGCTAAGAGGAGGAATGGAGCAAGAATGAGACGGCGAGCAAAAAGCTTTCCTTTTCTGTTTTGTTTTTTTTAACTTCAGATGACTCACTGGCAAAGACTTATGAATGGTCTCCTTGGAAGAGACAAAAAAATTCCCTACTTCTTTCAGCTGAAACAAGTGAATAGAGAGCAAACTCACCTCCAAGGGGCAGCTTGGCTTCTCTTTCACAGAGAAGAGGTGTTATTTCTCCTTTATAATCCACTGAGAAAAGCAGCTCTCTATTTCTTACCTGTCATCCTTGTATTCCACCTGCAGACCTGTGCTTCAGTTGGTAAGAGCACAGTGACTACAAACCCATGTTGAGACAAATGCAGGCTTTGGATGGCAGAAATAAGAAATAAAGACCTTGTTTGCAGACTAAATACAGCTAGTCACCAGCAAGAATGAAAAAAGGGGAAATGAACAAGGAGACAATAAAAAGAACAGCAGCCTTGGTCTGACTGAACAGGTTATGCACTGATTTTCATAAAGAGTGAGGCCAAGTCTGCGGTGGTGAGACAAACTCACTCACTTCAGCAGCTGAGATTCCCTTACTCACCCCGGTAGAGTCCAAAGAAGCCCTCATAACGCAAGACTTTCTTAAAACAGTCAAAGCTGTTTTTGTACATCAGCTCTCCCACAACGGAGCCGGTGCCGCGCTGGTTTTGCATGCGGGTCTTCACCAGATCTATAGGATATACTGCAGTGGCTCCCACAGCTACAAATAAAACAAACCATTTTTAGGCTTAAAAGAGAGCACAATTAATGGAGAATCTGTAAGGACAACAGATCTCATCTCAGAGGACTAGGAAATAGAACACAGAATCTATTCGCACAAAAGAGACTTTCTGTAGTTTTTCTTTCTTTCATACACAGCTGAAGGATCAGAGGCTAGCAACCACTGGGACCCATAAATACAGCTGCTACAGAGAACAACTGTAGCAAATTTTCAAGTTGTCACCAACATTAGATAGTCAACACACAATTTTCTTTAATACTAAACTATTATACATATTTCTTCATATGTTCCAATAAGTGTCCATATATTATACCAGTTACTCTTAAAATAACTATACATGTACACAGAAGTGGCTATAAATTTACAATTTAGTTTACTATAGCACTTTGGTAAATTGACCTTAGTTACAGCTATCATATTGGAACCAAATCTCAACATGACCTTCCCCCTACTTATAGAACTCAGTTTTGTTTTGTTTTGTTTTTAAAAGGCCAGGCTACAGAATACTCAGGCACTAAAAAATTTATAACATGAATTAGAGTATTGAATTTTTCAACTGTTGAAAACCAAAACATGCTTTGCAACTTCTAAAACTGAGACTGAAAAGAAAAAATAATAGTTTCATCAGTTCAGGCTTGTTTTGAAAAATGGTAAGTATTTTAATCACATCTACTAGGTTCTTCTCAACAAAGCAACTTCAGGTTTTACACATATTCTACAGAGAGATTTAAGCCAGAAAAAAAAAGCCTCTTAAATTTTGCCCAAGAGCAGAGAAAGGAGGTTCATTTTAGCAAATCACTAACAAGTCTAGATATTCTTCAACCAACAAAAGATGAAAGGGGGAAGAAAAGGCAAGACACCAAACACAAGCAGAAAAGCAAACGTGAATCACTTTAAGAGGTTCTTTTATTTCTTAAGCATCTGGGATTTGTACCCCAAATCTTGATTTCCCACCTTCCCGCACTCCTAACACCAAAAAACAGTCTTGGTCTCCATTTCTTCATACTGGCTTTAACCATAATAACTAGCGGAATGCAGCACGCATCCAGACGTTCACGTGACTCCAGAGGTTTTTGTCCTGAAGACAGACTGGAGCCAGAGGGGCCATGGCTGTGCTATGACAAGTCCTCAGATCACAGGTAAAAATAAAGAACACTTCAGAAAGCCCTGAACTCGTGACCCTTGCGAACAATGAACTGCACCTTTGCTGATCTGTCCCAGTCTAGTGAGATAATATTACATGAACACAAGCTTGAAACAGCACACAGACATGTCACTCACCTCCAGCAACTGAGCCCAGAGTGAATCTGTAAGCAGACTCGGCAATCTGGAGCCAGATAGGCCTGCCTAAACCATGAGATTGCTGTCGGGGAGAAGAAAATGTTAAAAAAAAAAATGGAAAAGGATATAGCAAATGAAAAAAGCTATAATTTGGCTATGTTTATTTAAGATTCTGAAATAGATACTATTGACATTTAAAAACGGTATCTGGCCAAATAAATAAGAGTAGCTTTCACCCCTCATTTTCAATAGCCTGTTTATGCCTCATTTATCTGCTACTATTGGGGAACACACTATCATTCTACAGAAGTGAATCTTTCAGGTAAATAAATATTTTAGGTATAAAATCTTCAGGCCTTCTTTGCTTTAATCAACTTAAAATTGAAAACTCTTTCCAAAATGTACAAAAACTATCTTGTTTCCTCAATCAGAGAACACCGATCATAATGTACCATCTCTGGTAGATTAGATGAAGGTCAACATTAGACAGGTCAACATATTCATACAACTATCATACGACCATTCATACAACCAGGATCTAAGGCAGCTGTCTGTGCTATCTTTCCATGCTTGACAGCTATAACTGCTTTTACCAACAGTCTCCTAGTTTGATTTTGATGCTTCCCTCTCATCTACCAAGGCTGGAGAAATCACATAACTAGGACTATCAGGATTAGATATAAGCAAGGTCAAAGATGTCTTTTTGGGCTAATGTGAAAAACTTTTAATATATGGAAGAAACCATTATTTAAGTATACTGCTATATTTCAAGAGTTCAGAGCCTTTGCCCTTTACTTCTGGCTCTGAAGCTGAACCACTGAAGTTATCACTAGATAATTATAGTTCTTCTCACGTATGTTACTGAGCATCTGCTCTCCTACACCTATGTTTTCCTCAATTTTGCCTATGCAAAGAGAACACCTGAAAGACTTAAAGATATCCTTGAGGCCTGGGGCTTGTAAATTTTTAAAAGGCTTCAAATCATCCTGCTGTATAGTTAGGTTGAGAGCCACTGTGCTAGCCGTATTTGTAGTTCTAATACAAAATCTGTTTTGAAAAAAAAGCAAATGGGAAAATCCTGTTATGATTCAGAATGGTATTTCATTGGTATCTCACAGCATTAATGACCTGAAATAATTTGTCTATAGTAATTGTCAGTCTTCGTTAATATTTTGATTATGAAAAACAGCAGCTACAAATGATAACAGTGTGAATGAGATACTGTTTTCTCATAAGAAAACTTGAAAAATATCAACTTGAACGAGCTTTTAAAACACTAGCATAATAAAAAAAGTTTAGATACTCTCACTAGAATAATTTAATGGAAAGGGACTCCATGCCTAAAATCTAAAGGAAAGAAAAAAGTAAGCTAATCTACTTTGATTTGCTTTCATTTGTACAGTCTTTTCAAAATTCAATGAAGCAAGCTAAAAATGACAAAATCAGATATATATTAACAATTTGGGAAGCAGCCTATAGAAAGGTTTTGTGTTCTTTTTTTTTGTAAATTGTGCATCACAGTGAACATTTCTTTTAACAAAAGCATCTGATATCTAAATACTAATATTTACTACCTGAATGTGATCTCTGTAGGCAGAGATCTTTAAAATCTCATTACGCTTGTCACAGTGTTATGGTTCAATAAATTCTATAGTAAGAAGGAAAATCAGTAATGTTTGATGAAAAGTCAATATGAAACCCTTGGAAAATCTGGCAATTAGTCAAATATCATTACTTCAAATAAAATCACTATTGTATAAATGTCAACTGCCCCAGTATACCAAAGTTGTGTGCTTAGTAGCTCAGTCGTGTCTGACTCTTCGTGACCCCATGGACTGCAGCTCACCAGGCTTCTCTGTCCATGGGGATTCTCCAACAAGAATACTGGAGTGGGCTGCATGGCCTCCTCCAGGGGCTCTTCCCAATCCAGGAATCAAACCCGGGTCTCCCGCATTGCAGGTCGATTCTTTACCATCTGAGCCACCAGGGAAACCCAAACAATTAGCTGAAAGTGTAGACTGCAGTCCATGAGGTCGCTAAGAGTCGGACACAATTGAGCGACTTCCCTTTCACTTTTCACTTTCATGCACTGGAGAAGGAAATGGCAACCCACTCCAGTGTTCTTGCCTGGAGAATCCCAGGGACAGAGGAGCCTGGTGGGCTGCCATCTGTGGGGTCGCACAGAGTCGGACATGACTGAAGCGACTTAGCAGCAGCAGCATACATCCATTATATCTAAAACGGAAGTTAATATATGGAAGAAAGCATTATTTAAAAGGTGAGGGCTTCTCTGGTGCTCTAGGGGTTAAGAATCTGCCTGCTAATGCAGGGGCATGGTTCAATACCTGATGGGGAGGATCCCACATACCACAGGGCAGCTAAGTCCTTGAGCCACAACTACTGAGCCCCCCCACATGCCTAGATTCTGTGCTCTGCAACTAGAGAAAGCCCAATAAAAAGCTCCCTGCTCTCTACAACTGGAGAAAGCCCCAGCACAGCCAAAAATAAATCAATAAGTGAATCTTAAATAGAATAAAAAGATGAAAAATTGCACATAGGACATATTATGATTTTGTAGGGGATACATTCTTTTCCTAGTAAGTTAGCCCAAGCAGATACATAGCCATCCATTATGTTTGATTTATATGCTGTAATAAAAGTGAGCAATTAATCATTTAATACTGATATTTTATTAGAAATTTAAAAAGGGAAAGAGAATATTTTAACAAAAGCTTGCG